>JANAVB010026599.1:1238574-1297493 GCA_029216955.1 Iris pallida
ATCAACTCGCCTATGAAGAAATGCAGCGGGCAAAGAGTGGTAAGCCTACTACAGCCTCCATCATCACTGCCAAGTCGAAGGGACACTCTGTCTATGTCCCCAAGAATCAGTTGGCAGCCAATGGTGAAGTCTCTGCCACAGTGTCTACTCCTAACACTGGCAAGAACTCTACTGCAAGCACGCACACTCTTGTGTGCTCGAAGATGACAGCAATCAAAAGTCACGCTGACAGTACTGGCCCTTCAGCCAAATCTGTTCCAGTGTGCAATCTCACATCCAAAAATCACGCTGACAGTACTGGCTCTTTAGGCAAATCTGTTCCAGTGTGTGTTTCTAAAATTAAAAGTCACGCTGACAGTACTGGCTCTTTAGCCAAATCTGTTCCAGCGTGTATTTCCAAAGTTAAAAGTCACGCTGACAGCACTGGTTCCTTAGCCAAGTCTGTTCCAGCGTGTACTTCCAAAGTCAAAAGTCACGCTAACAACATTGGTTCTTTAACCAAGCCTGTTTCAGCGTGTATTTCATCTAAGAAGAATAGCTCTTTAGCTATCTCTTCTTCTTTGCCAAGTTCCACTAGAACTGGGGGTGGTCTTCCACACAAAGTCCCTTCGAAAAGGAATAACTTTTTAGTTGTTTCTTCTGTTCTTGTAGTTTTTACTTCAGGAACAGCTTTGACTGACAGTTTTGTTAGTCAAAAAAAAGAAGATGGTCTTTTGACTACTCTTCCTTCTGGACATTCTCTGTCTCAAAACTTGAAAGAGTCTAAGAAGAAACATTCCTTAGTGTCTTCTTCTATGACTTCTTCAAATTGGGCACAGAATCTGTCCATAAAAGAGGGTCTGTTACCAACTCCTAATCAAAGGGATGGTTCAACTCTTCTTTCTCTGCAAATATCCAGATCAATGGAAGGAAAACTCCATGTTTCCAAAACTAATGTGTTACCTCCAACTGATCTAAGAACAAAACTCAACACTTCTGGTGATAAGAAACCATACCAGTTGGAAACAAGGATAAGAGATCCAGATGCAGAGTATGCAAGAAACTATGTGGCTCATATTAATCATTCTCTATATAATCAAGAGCCATCAAGACCCAAGAACAATAAATATACTCCTCAATATTCACAAACAGATTTACGAGAATATCTTCAACAGAAGAGAAGAAGTGATTCTGTGTCAAAGGACCATGCTGAATGTGACTTCTATCCAAGAGTCATAATTCAATACAAATGTCAATCAATGGCTTATGACCATGTTGATCATGAATGTGATTTCCAGCCAAGAGTCACAATGCAATACAGATGTCAAACAAAACGACAATCTGTCTTCAATCGGATTTAGTGTGAACCTATACCTGATGAAGATGAGCCTTTGTTTGCTTCTATCAACATGACCTCTCAGGATGCTGGAGGTAGAGCTGATAGTCCAGATGGAGTATATAGAAACACCAGAGCAAGAGTCCTAGCTTCTAGTCAAAGAAATTTGATCTCTGAAGATGATTCTGAATTTCTGGGAGAATCTAACTTCCCACCTCTTCCTATTGGGGGTAGTTCTCCTATAAATGACTTTGATGCACGAAGCAGTGATTCAGAGCATACCATATCCGCTAATTCATCAATAATCCCTCGTACAGTCACTACATATATGGTGGATGGGAATACTGAATTGAATAATGAACCTTCCTCTTCGGTGACTCCCCAAGATCAAAGGATTGCTTCTTTGGAGCAGCAAATGAAGTCTATGGCTGATACTATGAAGTCGATGTATGAACTCATGACAGCTCAGATGCAAAATCGACAGACTGTACCAGATGTCATACCAACTGACACTGATATAAGTCCAGTACAAGTTCCTCCAGCAGTACAATCCAATACTCCTGGACCAGCTCAACCAAATCCTAGTCTCTCTGGAGCTGGGGATAGTGCTTACAATGCTGTTCCTCCTCCCACCTATTCTCTACAAGTTACAACTCCACAATCTTCCGGAGTTGTTAATGAAGAATTGAGGAATCTCAAAACTCAATTCGAAGCATTCAAACAGAAAGATGGTTTACAAAGGTTAGGCATCAAGCAACCTTATCCGATAGAATGGAAGCAAGTATCATATCCTCCTAAATACAAGCCTCCTACTATCTCATTCTATGATGGAACCACTTCTCCAAGTCAATTTATTAATCACTTTGAAGTGATGACTGATCAATTGCAACCAAGCGACGCCCTCCTTACTCGGGTGTTTGTTGGATGTCTTAAGGGAACGGCTTATGAATGGTATAGAAGTCTCCCAGATGGGAGCATTACCTCATTTGCAGGTTTCAAATAGATGTTTCTTGAACGGTTCTATGAAGGGCTCAATGACATGACTATGTCTGCTCTTATTAGAATCAAGCAGAAAAATAATAAAACTACAGAAGAGTACATTGAACGGTTTTGAAGAGAAGCTCTGAAGATGCCTCTTGGAACTCCTGATGCTGTCACCATCGACACATGCAAATCAAACTTGTTACCTATCATCAGCATGTGGACAGGAACCACCCAATTCCAAGACTGGCCTTCTTTCATAGTTAGTGCCAAGGCTGCAGAAATTAGTGCTGAAACCTTCAAAGGTTTAGGAGTGTAGATGACTCCCAAAGAAACAGGTCAAGGTACTAACAATAAAAACAATGTTCGCAAAGGAAAAGAAACTCTTAAAGTTAATCTTCAGAGCAAAGATGCATCAACTGTTCCTACTTCTACAACTCAACAACCAAGAACACCTCGTCCCAAAGAAGAATACTCTTTCGATGATGACGATGTCCTTGGTATCTTTGAATGTCTGCTGAAAGGTAATAAAATACAATTACCTGAAATCAAGAAACCTGATGAAGCTGGTAAGACAGATCATCCTAAATACTACCCATATCACAGAATGTTGGGTCACACAATTCGTACATGTTATGTACTGAAAGGAAAGATCCAAGAAATGATTAAATCTGGAGCTATCTCCCTAACTCCAAAAGAGAAGACCGTCACCTCCAATGTCGTCTCTATGCAATTCGGAGATTTCCCTCCTCAACTCCTTGAAAGTGGGATTGTTCCTATTCCCAAGGCAACTCTTGAAATAGTGAATATTCCTCCTCCACAATCTGAAGGATTAGTGCCAATCACTTTGGAAACTGGAGAAATCATGTGGATTCATCCTGATCTAGTGGCAAATTTTGAATCGCCTTCTCCTCAAAAGACTACTTCTCGAAAGTCCAAGAAGGCTGGAAAGATTAAGTCATGTCATATGACGTCTCTTGGATCTACCTCCGACACAGAGCCAAAAGATAAAGAAGAAGCACTTGTTAGTGCTACTCGAACGGGGAAACCTTATCTAAAGGATTATTCCAAGAATCCTGAGGATACTTCTGATATCCCTCCAGCTGATAAAGATGCTCCTAATGTTCCTCCTGAAGAAGAATTATCTACTGTACCTGTTCCTTCAACTACACCGGTTGAACCTGTTCCTTCCAAGTCTACAGCTCTGGGAAAAGGCAAACAATAGGCTCGGTTTGATAAACCAATCAAGAAGTCCTCTCCTTTTGGGCTTCAGAAGCCTTACAACTTCGACATTCTAGCTCAACTTGCTAATACTCCAGCTAGAATGTCCCTCTTTGAACTTCTACGTCTTTCTAAAGAAACTCGGGAGACGTTAAGTGAAGCACTTCTTCAAGCAGACTCTTGTCTTGCACAATTGAAGAAGCCAGATGCAGAACCTGCCACTTGCTTACATTGCAACAGTGTATTGGAGATTATCCCAAATATCACTTTTACACAAGATGACATGCTACTGGAGGATAATCGACATGATCGGCCTCTCTACTACACCGGTTATATCGATACGATGAAGATAGATCGTATCCTTATTGATCCAGGGTCTGCTATAAACATCATGCCAAAGAGCCTGTTGGATGAACTGAAAATCCCTCTTCACAAGCTCTCCAAGACGGTTACTACTATCCTGGAATTCAATCAAAGCCGAAGCGAGCCTTTGGAAAAGATTCATCTGAAGCTTCAGATAGGTGATTTCAGATCCAAAGTCACTTTCTATGTGATTGAGATCATGGGATCCTATAATCTTCTTCTTGGGAGGCCCTTTCTTCATGAAAATAATGTGGTGCCTTCTACTCTTCATCAGTGCTTTAAATACATTGATAGCAATGGAAGAGTACAAAAAGAAGTTGCTGATATAAATCCCTTCCATGGGGTTGAAGCTTATTTTAATGATTCCCGAATGTACAAAGAAGAGTATACAAGGGTCATACAAGCTATGGAGAAAGAGGATTCACAAAGTGAGACCTTAATAATTCCTGTTAAAGGTCGAACTATTCAGCAACAATCTCTCAAACTCTCTGGAGAAGGTTCTTTCATCATTCCAGTGACTGGACGGATCTCTCCGTTACCTCAGTCGTCTGCTCAAGATACAATGATCATTCCTGTCAGTGGGCGTACTACAGTTCCTGTATCTTCGCAGGATACTCTGCTAATTCCAGTTGGAGGGCGGATTATTCTTCCATCTCAAGCTTCAAGGGAGCTCACCTCTTCTGAGCCATTTTTTATCGATCTTAATCGAAACAAAGCTTTTTCTCATTCTTCTTCTTCTTCCCCTTTAGTCATTGACTTGGCTAAGATCTCTAAGGCTCAGCCTTCTCCCAATGTAAATATTGCTGCTTTTATATTTAATGAAAAGTCTCCATCCTTGCAGTACGCTGATGTATGTAATTATGTTCATAGTTATTTACATTTGTTGGATGACTTGAACACAATAACTATTGGAGTTGTACAGACTGTTCATACAGATGTATCCCTAGAACCTGTACAATCTTCATACTTTCTAGTTCCCAGCAGAAAGCCAGGAGACATTCCAATATTCTTCTACAAAGGGCCTCAAAGTCCTTCTGATTTAGAAGATGATGACAGAAATAATGATACTGGAAGATTACAACTACGTCGTTATAGTCAGCAATCTAAAGACATCATCAAAAATATGGGCTACGACTTCAGGACTGGCCTCAATAGTGGAAAAGGAAGAAAAATGCCTGTTCGTATTCCTCCTCTGAAATATGGAAGGACGCAATGCGGATTGGGCTATATAGCTCCTACTCTTTTTTGTTCATGAATATCCCGAGTCTGACGAAGATAAGAGATCTGATTCTTCCAGTACTACCTCTTAGGATTCCGATACAAGTATCAGTGACTTCTACTGCAACCTTCTGTCTTCCAATATGGTTTCTATTGACTGTTTTGAAAAGTGATTCATACTTGACGGTTCATCCGTTCATCTGATGGTTCATCTGTTCATTAATACCTGACGGTTCGTCCGTTCATCTATCCGACGGTTCGTCCGTTCATTATAATCTGACGGTTAACCCGTTCATTCATCTAGTCTTTTGATTTCCGAGTCTAAAGATCATGAAAAATTGAGTTCAAGGATATTTTTATGTCTGAATTCTATTTTTTTCCAATCAGTATTAAACTAAGATCATTTCTGGTTTAATATCATTTGATAGAATTACAAAGTTTATTTGTATATTCTATTCTACGGAAATATGTCATGTATTATTTACCTCTGAACATATTTTCTATGAATCTATCATCATCAAAACAGCAAAACCAAAAATTAGATCAAGGATTTTTCATTCATTCCAGAATCAAAACATGAAATACAAGTGAAAGTGAAAATAAAAAAGATTTACTTATTTGGAGTTATCAGCTCTCTAATACGATCTAGAACAGCATTCAGTTTCTCTTCATGAGTCATTCTAACTCTTTCTGCTGCCACAATTCTAACATTCTGTTCATCAAAAATAATAATGGCAGACTGGCGACGATTGACTTCTTCATTCTGTTCCGCCTGCATCTGTTCTCGTTCCTTCTGAAGAGTCTCATAACGTTCGGCTTCAAAGATATAAACAGTAGCAACATTAGCTTGCTTTGTTTCCATGACAGCAATACGCTCTTGAAGACGAGCTAATTCCTCTTTCAATTTCTTCAGTTCTTCAGTCTTGGACACTTTATCTTTCTCTAAAAACTCTACTCTTCGATGAGTAGCTAATATTTCTTTACCCTTTTCTACTAATTTTTCAGTAGAAGAGGCAAGAAATGCTTCGAGAGCTGCCTGTTGGGATTGTGCTTCATGCTCTAGTTGATCAATCTCAGCTACAGTTAAAGAGTGAATGTCCTCCCTCTTGGTCTCCCAGTATTTTTGGATAGTTACTTCTAACTCATCTAGGAGATGTTCGAAGAAAATGCACTGAGATTCGCAACCAGCATGTCGCAGCGCCATCAGTGGGAACTTGACCATAGTTCGAAGATCAGAAAAAGACATGGCTTCATCCTTCAAGAAGCGTCTAGAATATGTATCTAGATATGAATAAATGATCTCCGGATACATTCCTAAGGTTCTTGCTAACCCAGTCTCGAATCCAGGAGTCGCTGTCATCATGGAAGAAGAAGCTTGAATCCTTGGAACAGAAGTATGTGCGACCAGAGAAGTTGGCAAGTGTGAACTCCCTTCATCAGCATCAGCCTGGATAAGCGGAGCATGAGTCGAACTCATTGCTGCAGCAGTTCCTACAGTTAAAGAAAAATATAATCAGCATTTACAGAAAAAAATAGCAAAAACAGAATCTGAAATAAAGTTCTACCTGGCTGAGGTTCATATTCAGTATGTGGAGGGAGTTTTGCTTCTTCACGCAGCCGGTCCATGATTGTATCCGATACCTGCTTTATATGGCTGCTTCCAGCTCCAGAATTATTGGGTGCTACAGCGTTGTTCGGTGATTGAACAGGTTCAGGGCTAAGCTCCATTCTGTTCCCCTTCACTTTATCCGCATCATAAGGAGTCGAAATGCCAGCATGCCAGTCTTCTCCTCCTTCAGCTTCTTCTTCTTCTTCTTCGTCTTCAGGATAAGCTTCTGATTCAGAATCAATGATATTTACATCTTCATGAATCTCTGGAACAATGACGATAGCAAGCTCGATATTGGCTGCCGGTTCAGTTGTCTCTGGAATATCGGTTCGAAGAATGATTTCTTGACAAACATTCTTTAACAGATCATCAGTAGCTGATTGCTCAGACGTCGGCACGTCTTCATCGCCTCTGGCCAAAGAAATGTTTTCTTCAGCTTGAATTTTAGGAACTTCTGACTGTTTGGTAGCTTCTTCCAGAGCTGTTGCTTCTTCAGAGTAATCAATCTGGTCATCCAGTGCTTGAATGACGCCTTCTGTCCCATGCTCAAATGGGATTATCCTCGTCTCCGAGGGTTCAATAGCTACTCCACTTGTGGTCGGAGTAGTTGTTTCCTGAGCTTGAATAGACTCTACTTCAGTCTGTTCGGTTGAAGCTGTTGCAAGGTGAATATTATCAGACTCGGTCTTCTCAGTAGAAGCTGCTTCATTGATTTCTGGCAAAACTCCTCCACTCATGATTGTCTCTAGGAGTTTATTACCCTTAATTTTGCTGACAGACTTCTTAACATATTTGCCTCTCGACCTCCTTATCAAAGGAGCATCGTCTTCATCGGTCTCTTCGTCCTTATCAGCGGCATCGTCTTCATCAACTGAGATACCGCCCAAAGATGAAGTAGCAGTCACCGAGACCCCTTTCTTGTTCTTGGATGTTTGAGACCTAGTACTCCTCTGGGAGACGGTCTCAAATTCGTCACTTCTCTTCCTCTTAGAAAGAGATATAAATATAGGAGGAAGGACCTCATCAGGGAAATTTCCTTCCTGGAATAATTCATAGGGAGGCTCAACTTCTGTTGTCTCATCTTCGGGTTCTGAAGGAAAGTGCTGAATAACAATTTTCTTCTTTGACCTCTTCGATGGAGCTGGATCATCCTCTGCAACAAAGGTCTTCAGATTGAAACTCGGTCTGAAGGTGCTTGACGACACGTAAAAACGAGCATACGTGTAAAGCATCTTTGGCCCCGAGCTAGACAAAGGATTAGGCATAGAGAATACAACCTTTGTATCTCTAGCCTCAAAATATCTCCAAGCTCGAGCTCCGTCGATGAGTCCTCCACGAGCATATAGACAAGTAGTAGCGTTCCCAACGTGGAGTTGGTCATACCCGAACTGTCTGGCAAATCGGCTTGGTAAATATGGTTCAAGATATGCCATTTCTTCGTGACGATATACTAGATGAGAAGGCCGGATCCTCTGTAACCATTGGAAGGCTACATCATCTAGTCGATTTCACATATCTCCGTCCATCATATTTAAGGGCATACTCTCATAGCCCGATGGTGGAGGGACACATTGGATTGACCAATGTGACGCCCTATTCAATATATTTCTGTATTCTGGGAGGGTGTGAACCTTCCAGAACGTCTCTCCAGAGTACCTCTCCAGAAAAAGACTGCTACTCCCTCCTGCTCCTGGAGGTATCAGACCATCATGATGAAGGAGAAGCCAACCATATAAAAATGTGAAAGGCATCTCTATCCTTAGGAATTCTTCAGTCATCAGCCTCTGAGCAGACAGCATGGTAGTTACAAAATTCCAAAGACCTGCATTCAGTCTACAGGTCATCGCTGATAATAAGTCCAACTTGTAGCCATACACGAGGCGCACCGCTGCAAAGATAACACCTCTGTGTATCCTGTCCAAGGAGCTGGAACCAGGAACGATGAATCTTCTCAACTACAGGGATAGAAATTCGGCCAGATGACCGTTCCTTGACAGACTCTTGCCACTCTGCCGTACATAAGAACTGAAAGTAGTTCCAGCTTTGAACTCGTACCAGTCTTCAGTGATGGTGAAATCTTTGCAGTCATATTTCTCCAGCAGATAAGTGATTTCACTTTCAGAAAGAGGCTTGAAGTTGCTAATCTGATACCACCTCTTCTCGTTTATTTTCTTCTCATCCTTTTTACGGTTCATGAAAAGGTACGACATCCACTTCTGTATGTGGTTGCCAGCTTCATCTTTAAAACCCTTGTAATAGAGAGTACATGTGCCAAAATGGCACATCATCTCTTCAAATAGATGGACCATCTATGGGTTCTTCTCTGACAGAAAGTTCAGCTCTTCTGTCGTAGGAACATATTCCTCATACGGCAGCGAGCCTGAAGGCAGGTGTGAGATGTATTCCATCTCATGAAGGGCGAAGCCTATCTCTCCTTTCGGAGTCATAAAGGTTCCCGTCCTATGGTTGTACCTCTCAACCAAAGCCAGGAACAGAAAAGGGTTAGGCTTGAAGCCGTAGGATGAATTGACGACGGCATCATAGAGATTTATCTTCTTCAGCTCAGTTTCAAAATTTTCCAAAGCCCAGTGGACTAAAGTCTTCCATCTCACATTCTCCTGATTCATTAGGCCGTTTATTCTCGGTGTCGAATCGGTGGGATAGAATGCATTCTTGTTAGACATGAATTCATTTATGAAAATGGGCATCCTGAACGGCATCAATATGGCTGAATCTTCAGGTGGTATGCATCCAGGCTTCAAACCCCGAAACACTGATACATGATCCTCCGGGGCACTGAAAAATCCCTCCTTCCTGTAAATAATACGGCTTGCCTTCGCCTGCTGATATTCTGTCAAATACCAGGACATCTTTCTCGGGTAGCTGGCATGCATAAGTCTCATGATTGATAAGCCCCGGGAAACCTTTGGCCAGTACATGGGTTGTATCACATCCCCCTCAAAGCAGAAACACACTTTCTCCCTGATGCCCTTCGGCTGAGATTTTTGTGCTATAGCATCTCCGAACAAGAAAGCTGGTTTCTTATGGGATACCAGATCCAGAATCTGGAAAGGTTGTCCATTCATCAAGTAGAGTAAGGTTGTGTGGTCTTGATTGGCCAACAGTGATAGTCTTGCTTCAGGAAGATCAAATTGAGGGAATGTTATATGAGATAGATCATGCTTAAATGAGATACTCAAGCACCCTTCAAAATCTGCTTCTTCGCTTCGGATGTTCACTACAGGAAATGACAGAAGACAAAGTCAGATATATCTATGTCTATGCGTGTATTTCAGTATTTTGAAAGAAATTTCAAAAGTCACGCAGACTCCATATGGATATACTACTGTGACATGCTGAGTGATTTATTCACGCAGATGATTAATTCACGAAAGGCTCAGATAGATTAGGATGAAAGTCATGCATCATTGCCAGAAACACATTTAAGTGAAAATGACAAAAACACGCTGACAGATCAAGACTAATCTATCCAGAAGATGACTCTCAGAAGTCTGCGCGAATAATTCAACATTGACATCTCTGTCAACAAGTGAAAAATCATGCAGCGTCATCCTGAAAGCTGCGTGACTATTTCAACATGGACATTTCTGCCAACGTAAAAAGTTACGCAGAATCATGAGAACCATGCTCCTTTGCGTGAAACACAGAGCTTCGTAAACACGAAGATGTGAAGTATGGCCGACCCTAAAGAGGGGGCATACTTTATTAAATATCCTTTGCCCTAAGGAGGGGGGATATATTTCTGAAGTTTAATATCTTAAGATCCTAAAAAAATTTATGTGGAGTTCATCTTCATCGTCTTCGACAGTTCGTGTTCTCCCATCACTTATGATGCATAGGAGCTTGCGGGACTTCTTGTCGAGGAAGTCTGTCAGTTGTGGCACGCGACGAAGTCGTAGGGGCTTTCTCCTTGGCTTGAGCATCAGCTTTTTTGGGAGCCATTGCTGCTAAAAAAGGAGAAGAAGAAGTCGGAGATGAAGGAGTTCGTCGGAGAAGATGAAGTTCTCTTCTGTGGGTTCTCTCTTTCAAATGCAAGTAAAGAAAGAAAGAAGTAATCTATGGCTTATTTATAGGCTTATGAAGAATTCCAAACGGCCCATCATGATTTGCCTCGATTTAGGAGATTGATACGGGATCTTAACTGCACAGAATCCCAACAGTCCAATCATTCAGGAATAAATATCTCTTTAAAGTCATCTCAGCGTGACTAAGTTTATTTTATCATCTTATTTTTCAAAGTATTTCGAAAAATTTTGAAGTCTTTTTCAATTTTCGAAAACTTTGAAGGGGGTCTTGTAGGCCTTTAAAAATGACAGTCACGCTGAGTTGATCAGAACAAGTCTAACAGTCACGCTGAGTTGATCAGGGCAAAGTCAAAAGTCACGCTCAGTTGATCCAGACAATATTTACAAATCACGCTGAGGGACAGCTCATCATTTAACAGAGAGTAATTATGACTGACAGCACAACAGTCGAAGAATGTCTCTTCGTATGCCACGTATGCACAGAATTCGAGAGATCATAGCCGTCTATTGCGTGATTTTCGAAATCTTCTTCAGCAAGACTCAACCTTCGTCATGTTGGCGTACTAAAAGAGTTTCTTGTCATTTAATGCGAATGACAAAAGCAATCACTGTCAGAGATTTTGTGTCAGTCGAGGCACGCCAAATCAAGACAGTTGGCAGTTCTACCTCAAGTCTGCGTGTATTTGTGAGATCTTCATATCAAACGTGCGTGGATTCTGAAGTTTTCTTCCTCAAGTCTGCGTGGATTTTGAAGTATTTTTTGCCTCGAGTCTGCGTGGATCCTGAAGCTTCTTGCCCCAAGTTTGCGTGGATTTTGAAGCTTTTTACACCGAGTTTGCATGGATTTTGTCTTCAACAAGTCTGCGTAGATTTCATCAAATATGAGTACGTGGCAGCCATGCCACTGATCTCTCGCCTGCGTGTCCTGTAACTTGCATACGACTCATGCATGATCACCATGTGTCTAACAGTTACAGGCCACGTCCAGTAACTTCTTACAACCTTGCGTATGTTAAATCCTGCATGATTTTCAACTAAGCACAGGCTGTGAAGACAGATATCTTTTCAGTTTTATTTTTGACTCTATAAATAGAGTTCTTTTTCTTATTCATTGTACAGATACATAGTTATCTACTGTCAAAATTTTGAGAGCTTTTCTTCTTCGCATAGTCCAAGGGATAAAGTGATCGTCTTCTAGATCAGATTCCCACAGTTGTAATTTTCCCAGATACACAATAAATAAAGGAATTTATTTATGGAAAACAATAATCAATACGCTCCAATCAGGCGGAGGAGTGGAGTTGAGCCAGAGCTTGATTGCAGGAAGCAAGTTCATGTTGCATGTTCTAATGAGTACGTGTTCTGGCATGTCCGGAGGCAACATTATACATGTTTGTTGAAAATGTTCGATGAAGACTCGAACGGTCTCACTCTCAGTCTGTCGCACTTCTATGAGAAATGACATGATCATGTCCCTCTCTCTGTCATAGAACCGATCAAGAAAGAGGCGTATCAAGTCATCGAAGGATGATATGGAGTTATCAGGAAGACTGCAGTACCAGTCGTAGGAGACTCCGTTCAAAGCCCCAACAAACAAGCTCGTGAGCAAGGCATCTTCTTTTGGGAGATTCTATGTCTGACACTGAAAGTAGGTCAGGCACCGGCAAGGAGAATCCTTTCCGTCGTATGGCGTTAGTGTTTGCAGTTTATACTAGGGAGGATGAACCACTTTGTTCCATTTGAGGGGGTAAGATTGTGGAAGTCCCATCTTCTGGCGATTCTCCTGTCTACTTCGGGCCTCAAAATGCTTGTGCAGGTCTCTGACCATCTCAACCAAGTCTACTGTCGAGCTGCGAGCAGGTGAAGGCTGTATTGCCTGAAGCTGGATATTGGAAGGAGCTATCATTCGTGGTGCAGTATGGTGCTCCATCCCTGAAGATACCCGTTGAGGGGGTATAGTTGATTCTCCGTTGGCCCCTGGATCGGGACTGGTGGAGACAGGTGTCCTTGCCAGATTGGTTCGAATGTCGAACACCGCTGGATCATGATTTGCATGGAGACAGAGAGGGTTTTGAGACTCCCCTCAAGAGTGTCTATGTGTTGTACGACGTCTAGCACTAGAGCGTCTGGTTCTCTTATCACCACCCCCTGCCATGTAAGCTGTCATGACATAGGTGGAAGTGGATGGATCGGTCGAGGCTTTACTTTCGACCTCAATTTCCCGTAGAGGGGCTTCTTCTTCTGAGGCCGAGTGTTGGCTACCCCCAGCTATGTCAGGGTCGGTTTGTCGAAGTACTTCTTCATCTTCGAGGGGAGGGTTGTTAGAGGCTTGAACACCCCCGACTGTGGCTTCTGTCAGGGCCTTGATCCTTGCTTGGGTGCATTCGTACACCCCTGGGGACGGGACCACTGTTTTTCTCTTCCTCAGCTGAGCCTTGGATGCAGAGGCTGAGGAGTTGGTGGTTGTCTTTCTCACAGATGAGTGGAAATTGGAGACAACATGACAGGAAGCGATCTTGGGCTCCAGTTCATTTTCAATTGGCACTTTCTTTCTGATGCGACGTCGGATAGGTGCCATAGATTGTAGTCGCTGAAACACGGACTGCCTCTATGGTGGAGCTACTATTTTGCAACAATAGTAGTTGATGTTGACCATAGCATAGGTGTGCCCTACGAGGGGCACGTTGTGCTTATTGGTCACCTCTCCTGATTTGCGTTTGTGACTGATCACATTACACAAATCATGATGGGACAGTTTTACTTTAACACCCCCATCAGGCGAATAGAAAGGCCAAGCACCAGGGTGGTCATGTGAATGTTGTAGCCCCTAATCTGGTTTACGCGTATGAGATACGCCCAGATCATTGGTAGAGGAATAGCATTTATGGCAAGTTGAGTCCACTTTATACGCATCACCCAAGTGGGCGCATGGACTCAACATCGCAGTTGCCCATCCAGACTTGGTTCAAAATGCGGTAAATACGCCCTAGCGAGACAAGGACTTTGAGAGTCAACCCGTTTTTGGCGCAGATGTGCCCGAATCGACTCTCTACAGCTTATCATCAGCAGCATGCATAATTTTGAACGCATGCTTTTGGTTTACTGTTGGCTTAGCATATTCGTAGCGCATGGCCTGTGCTGTCTTGAATTTTTTTGTACTAGACCGCGAAGATGCATAGTACTTATAATCTAATTATGCCTCGCTATAACAGGGAGTGAGTTCGTTGAAGACAGACATTCTCTCCTACGTACCCGAGCTTATGCACTAGAGATTGGTTGCGCCTCTGCTCCGTTGGCGCATCTTCTTCGGCTGGAAAGAAGACGATTGGAGAATGCATTCAACACTATATTTCTCGGACAGATGTGCGGCACCAGTGGGTGCATCCTTGTTGCTGAGAACGTCAGCAGGAAGGGCCAGCTACGGTGGCGTATCCCCTTCAGTGATGGTACCAAGCGTATCGGCCTTGCGTACCCAGACTTGGTGAGTCTTCTTCGGCTTTGGCTGCCGCTTCTAAGGACTCGCGCTGCCTTCAGAGATGAACTCCTCATATGCCTGTTGATTGAGGCCCACCACAAGTATTTTGTGGGAGGAGCCGAGTTTGATGTCATCAGATTGCAACACAACTTTCTCGTTGGAGGAAAAATAAGTCCCAGTAGAGTCGCCAGCTTGTTTGCCATTAAAACTCTTTGGTTGATTGATATTTTTAATTACAAACAGAATAGAGTACAATGTAGGACTTAGAAGTAGTACTAGGAGTACACTTTATTTTTATCTGGGCACTGTATCTATGGAGCAGTGGTAATACGTTGACTCCGTTGACGATCTGACGACGATCTTGAACTCTCTGAAGGTCTGGGTTGCTCTGGATGTCAGAGCATTGCGAGAAGAAGTGGATGTTGAGTGTCTCTTCTGGCCTCTGTATGTGGATATAACAGTCTATCTGTATATATTTCTTTCTCCGTCTGTGTGTCTGTTTTGAAAGTGTGATCCTTCTATTTATAGATGGCAGGCCAGCTGCTCATGCACGTATTTGTCATATGTGCCTGGACGTAGGGATGCCACGTGGTTGATGCTGGCGGGGGTGCATGGACGATGCGCCCCGAGTTGTAGTGAAACCTGTTCGAACTGCTTCGTCAGGCTGCGGAGGAGCTGACATGTGGCAGTTGCTGAGATTTGGTTGTTGCTGAGATCTTGGGTGGTTAGCACCCATTCTTTGAATAGAACTAAGTCAAGGGACGTGTGACGTATGCCCATGGCTCAAAGATCTCAGTTTTGGAGAAGAGTGATCTGTCGGGGTGCGCCTAGGTTCGGGTACATGGAGGCGACTTAGTCTACGAGTTTTAGGCATCACAGACGAGTCTGGGCGCATGGCTTTAAAGGCGCATGCAAAGCTTCGCATTAGGGTGCGCCTAGAATCAGGCACAGGGGAGGCGACTTGGTCTCATGACTTTTAGGAGCCATGACCAAGTCCAGGCGTATGGTTTTTGAGACGCATGCAGAGCTTTGTCTTCTGTTGCTTGACATCAGAAGTGAGCTGAGGGGACGTATGTCCACTGGAGGGCATGTCATTTTCTGGGCACATGGCCATGAGATACAAATGATCGATCGGCCACGTGGCTATTGTTGCCGACCCAAGGTGTAATGATGATGCTAACATCAGCGGCGCTTTATTTCATTGCACAGGGATGTTGATTGGACGGCTCTTGGAATGCATTGCCACCTTTGTCATTAAGCATTAAATGCTTGATGGAAAGGGTTGTAATGGTTAGTGCCAATCTGGGCGCCTGGTTCTATGGCCCGCTGGACACATCCATGGGGAGCACATGATATCGACGGCGCATCTACCAACGTGTCACATCCTCTTTGGCCCGCCTGTTGAGTTCTTCGAGGCGTTAATGGTTGCCTTGACTTAGCCGAATACGAGGAGACGGATGCATTTGCTATTAATACAAATTTATTCTATGGGATTTGGAACATTGGCCATTTGGCACTCGGATGAAGGCTGCCCGTACTTATAAATAGCTGCATGAGAGAAAGCTTTGCTTTCATTCTTTATTTCGACATAAAGATGAACTTTGCTGGAGCTCCGCCTTGGCGAACTGTCGAACTCGAGCTCTTCCTGAGGGTGAAGATGCGCTACCCCCGTCTTTCCGTCGCTCTGAGCTTCTATGATAGTGTCTGTTGCATCCAAATATTGGGATCGTCGAGTCCCGACACAGGCCGATGGTGCCTATTGTATACAAAGATTGAAGCGGTCGCGCTCTGTCTTACGTTATGCTGGCAGAGCCACAGGCTGCCGAGTGTGCATGTTTCTTCCGAAGACCGAAAATCGTGCCGCGATCTTTGTCGAGCTAGGAGAGCTCCTCCTCCTGCTACACAAGGGAAGATTAGTGCTGATGCACCCGTGCCTTAATGACGAGACGATGCGCCTGGATGAGACATCAGAGTGATGCGCCTGACATGGGGTGCATAGCAGTTGCTACGCCTGGCTATAACTTTAGGATCTTTCTTTTTGTAGAAGTTCTCCTTCGTAAAGCTTTTCTTTAGACATGTAATGGACTTTCATATGAAATAAAATCCTTCTTTTGATGTCTATATTGTTGTACTGTTCTTTGTTGTGCCAATTATCTGTTTGAGCTTCCTGGCGCATTTGAGTTGGTCGCATGGTTGGGTTGAGCGCATAAGAATTCTGGCTTATAGATGCGCATAAAATTTTATGCTTCTATAATTACCAACTCTCAATTTTTATACCAATACCCGTGCCTCTTTCCCTTTGCCTTTCATGGGCATGTCTTGCCTAAGCGCTACCTACTAACAACGGGTTCTGCACTAATCGCAGAGCCTGTACCAATTTGCCTAGATTTTTCTGGGTACCCTATTCTTGGTAATTCAACTTGGTACCAAGCATCACCCTCCTAATACCTATACACCGGTATATACGGTAGTTTCCTGCGACCCAAGAAAACCCCTTTGACATCAACACTCGGGTGCACGAAGCAGTTATGTAAACTGCAGGACTCATACGCACACATACGGGCACCCCTGTACCCAGAATTCATTCTCCTATCGATCACGTACCCACACAAAACTCTGACTCTCCAATTTCCTAAGGAACACTTCCCTGCACACCCATCTATATTTCTTATTACAGGGATTACCACCAACAACCCCCGTCCTAGGTATTTAATCAATCAGTTAATGTAATTTACAGGGCTGCAAGTAAAAGATAGGTTATGTACCTATTCAGTTGGTCACCAGGCTCGACTGATTCCTCGACTCTTCCTTGGTCTCTCTTACGATGGGAAGGAAGCAGAATATTAGGGTTGTAGAGGGGAAGGATCGATTGCCATATATATATATATATATATATATATATATATATATATATATATATATATATATATATATATATATATTGAATATGAGAAGATGCTGATCTCCGGTTCCCCTTTTCCCTCAGTCCCGCTTGTGGAGCCCTCCTCCCGCCCGGCCTAGGCCGGTGGGCGCAGCCAACCCCTCCTCCCCCTTCGTTCCCGTCATCTCCTGCGCATGGAGGTACCCCTCGCCGACCTGGCCGCCGCTCTCGGGCCGACCCCTCCCTCTGCCGTCTGCAGCCTGAACCTCCCTCACGTTGTCGTCTTCCCCGCAGTCCCCCTCTCCGTCCAGCTCCCGACTCCCTTCCTATACCTCTTCCAGCCCCTCTCCTTCGTCTTCCCCCTGCTCTGTGCGATGCCTCCGCTCCAGGTGGCCCCTTCTCCACTTTTCTCCAGCCAGCAAGCCGTGCATTGCATCGTCGCCGTCCCCCATCGACAAGACACTCAGCTAGCCTCCTTTCCCTCCCCCTCCCCTCCGTCGGTAGCTGCTGAGGGGCCCTTCCCCTCCCCGCCTTCAATTTCTGTTTGAGTGGAATCTTTTCATAATCCGATTTTGAATTTTGAATCTCCCGCTCCTCGTCCTCGCGGTGCTACTCTGCTGCCCGGAGGTTCTCATCCATGTGCCCACGCTCACGTGGGCGCATACCCCTTCGGGGGCGTTCCCGGCTGGCCCGCCGTGGGCGTATATGCTCCATCCTCGGTCAGCTCTCTTGGAGACCCGACGGTGGACGCATACGATATCTCGAGCGCTCTCGGCTGGCTCCCCCAGTTGGGCGCATTTGGTGATCCCTTCCCCGGCACGGGCACTCCCTCGTACGCTCTCGGCTGGCTCCCCCAACTGGGCGTATATGGTGATCCCTTCCCCACCGCGGGCGCATACCATCCGACGGTTCGTCTGCTCTCGGGGCCTACGACGTGTGTGCTCATCCACCCTCGGTATCCTGGGATCCTACCGCGGACGCGTATCCATCTCCCTTCGGGTGCATATCTTCCCCTTCGATGTCGTGGGCGCTGGTGTTGGCCCTGCCGAGGGCGCATATCCCCCTTCTCCCCGGGCGCAGGTGGCTGGTCTCCCACTCCCCTATCAGCCGCATGCGTTGCAGCCCCCCCGAACCTTTGAGCGCCTCCAGGTCTGGGGCCGCAGGACTTTCTTTCCCGTCAGTACGGTCCTCCCACCCCCTGTTCGGACAGGGTCGCTGTCTACCATTCCATCGTCCCGTCCGCTACTGTCCTTCATGCTCAGGATGAGTTCGTTCTCCGTGGCTGCGAGGAGGTCTTTGTCGTCCCTCCACCATTGCAGGCCTCCCCCTCAACCTCTTCTCCCCAGTCTTGCTCCTCTCCACCTTTCAACCACTTTGCTCTCTTTCTGGATCGGGAGAGGCCCTCCAGGCCGGCCACCTGTCCCCCATCTACCGTACCCTCGGTGCTGGTCCCCCCTTGCGACCAGCCGGGGTCCCCGCCCTCGTCGGCCCCACCTCCTAAACCTCCCTCCTACGCAGACAAGCTGAGGCCTGACAGGATGGCCAAGCAGGGCCTCCTGCTCCCAGATGTCCTCCTCCCCGATGTAGAGCTCTCTACCCAATCTCCTACGCCGTCAGTGCCTTTTTTCGACTTAGAACTACAATCCCTAGCTTCATCATTCCCCCACTCTTTCGTCCTCAAGTTCTCTTCGAGCTGCCCCAAACTCTCCAGAGTCCATGAGGTTATCGCCAGTTGGCGACTATTTACAGAATACAGGGTAGCACCCTACGACTCGAAGCATATCCTGCTCCACCTTTTGTCTGAAGCTGACCACAGGATGGTGTGGTCCAAAGGCACAACCAGGGTAGATTCCTACCTAATGAAGATTATCAAATGGTCCCCGACCTTCAGCACCAAGAAAGATTCAGCGACGGTTGCCGCATGGGTGACCCTTCCCAATCTTTCCCTTATTTGCTTCATCCCAGCCGCCCTCAGGCGTATTGCTAATTCGTTTGGGACTTATGTCGCCACCGCAGAAGAAACAAGCAACTTAACTAAGGCTTACTATGCCAAGATCTGCGTTGAACTTGATCTCTCGATAGAACCCCCCATTCACATCCTTCTAGAACTGGACAATCAATCCCACATCCTAGAAATCATATATGACAATCACATCATCTACTGCTCCCACTGTCATCTGCGGGGGCATCTGTCAAAGCATTGCTATCGTCTCCACCCCGAACTCAAGAAGAAATCGGCCAGACCCACATCCCTAACCTCAGATAGCAAGATCCATTCTCCCACCCGATCCCTCCTGCTTCAACTGTCGAACACTCACACCAGATTCCAATCCAGCAACAGTAAATCTAGTACAGGCACCTCGGTGGCCAGTCTAGACACCCCGCCCACAGCCAGAGCGGGTTCCCTCTCCCATCTTCCAACCCGGAATCTATCCAATCAATTCAACTTCCGCAGCACAGAAGAGTCTGACCCCCTGAAGAGGTCACCTCTATTGACGTCACTATGGCGGCAGCCCAGGCGGACTCTGTCACGACCCGCACCCTAGAGTAAGGGCACTAGGCGTGGGTACGTCCAGCCTATGCCGCAGTGTCGACGGTAGAACGCTGTCCAAGGTCACAATATCTAACAATATAAATTATAAACAGTTTATACTCCCGAATGGGGGTGACATGGCAGAAGTAAACTCAATCACAACTAAGGCAAGAAGATAAGATGGAATGAAAGATAGATAAATACTGCTGAAATGAAAGGAAATTCCAAGTACAAATATAGAGTCTAAGATAATACATATCCCAAGTACCAACATATACAATCATCCAGAATAAATAATGCAAAGGAAACATCCTAGTCTAGAAGAGTGTCATCCAGAGCTATAGGGTCCGGCTGCTGGTCCAAGTCACAGCTGTCGTCTAAGGTAGCACCATAATAGGTAGGGCAGCCAACCTCGTCCTCATCCTCTGTAATATTTCAACAGGTCCAGTCAGGACAGGAGCGAGCACAATACATCTCAACAAGTCATAGCAGGAAAAGGAAATATAATCATGCTAGAGAATAAAATACAGAAAACTGAAGAATAGCATAATGTAAGAGAGAGACTGTAAGTAAATATCTATGATATATATAGAAAGAGAGACAGTGCTACTGATTCAGAGTACTAGATAAACATGTGAATGGCTAAGGACTGATTCATGATTACACTACTTGGAATTGATTCATGATTACACTACTTGGATTTATTCACATGTTCATTTATACTCCCCCATCCCCAATCAATACACAAAGATCTATTCAATTTACGTTAAGATTCATGATTATACTATGTTGCCCATAAGGGTGATTCATGAATTGATTCGTGAATGCTCGGTGATCATGTGAGTACATGAGTCACTAGCTGATTCCCGAAGATTCATGATAATAGAAGCATAAGATACGTGATGGAAGTGAAACATACTGGACAAAAGTGTCTGATGCTCCCGAGAAGGATAACATCTCATGAAGGGATCCATATAGTACCAATCTGTGTTCCAACGTGTCAGCATCAAGTAAGATAGTCTAAAGCAGGAAATATAATCCTAAACATGATATGAAATGACCAGAGAATGTACTCGCCTGCTATCTGAGTGTCCAACTGAAATGTACTGTCTGAGGAGAGGTGTCTGGCTCCTAATCAGAACAACACAAGTCACAACAAGTCTAAAATGATAAGATGAAGCACTACAATGCATTCTACATGAGTCTGGGTCAAACTAGGTCAAAGTCAACTCTTGGTCAACCCAGGTCAACCAAGAAGTCAAATCTAGGTCTAACAAGTCTAATTAGTCTATTCTAGGCCTAATCAAGACTAAACAGCCTAACTAGGCTCTCACTAGTCTAACAGACACAACATAGGCCCAATACCATATATAAAATATATATCACTATCATATATGAATGTATGTGTATATCTACATATACAAATAGACATGTGCCTAGCACATTAGCTATCACACATATGAATACCCATAACATCCTACACCATCATCTACACATAGGCTAGCACACTCACATACCATTATCTATATACACCCTATAAAGGACAATGCAATATTGGCATTACACTACACATACCACATACACACTAGTATAACTATTTACCCACATAACATATATACATGTGAATACACATACACATAGGTTAGATAATATATATATATATATATATATATATATATATATATATATATATATATATAATACATATAAAGGGATACACAAGGCGAGGTAATGTGTGTGTCATGTGTATGTCTACATATAAAAAAATAAAAAAAATAAAATATATATATATATATATATATATATATATATATATATATATATATATATATAATACATATAAAGGGATACACAAGGCGAGGTAATGTGTGTGTCATGTGTATGTCTACATATAATGGGATACACAAGGCAAGGTAATGTGTGTGTGTGTCATGTGTATGTGTGTGTATATGAATTGTGTGTGTGTGTGTGTGATTCATGTGGCTGTGTGTGACAGGAATTAGAGGGATAGGAAAATATGTGGGGTTAACTAATGTGTGTGTGTATGTCAAAATCATATGGGTGTGTGTTAGGTAATTTATGTGTATGGTATATAGAAAACATTGTGCAAGAATTTAGGGAGTGTGTGGGTGACAGTGTAGGCTAGTGTGTGACAGGTATATGTGTCTCATTGTTCTGTACAGGAAATAATGAGAGCTGAAACATGTGACAGTAATGCAAAACAGTGTACCACAGTATTTACAGTGAAGAAAGTGTGCGTATATGCCATACCATGTGTGAGCCTCAAGTCCCTATCATTAGTTAACATAATAGGGAATGAATTCTAAGTTTGTGTAGGTGTAGAGACAGTGAGTAATGGAGGGAAAACCTGTGTGATAGTGAGGAATGTGTGTACATGAGTTTCAGATTTGTGTGGGTGTCTATAGTGTGGCAGGATATAATGCAACAGTGAAGAATGATATCTAAATGAGTTCTCAGATTTTAAGATACCAATAACAATTGAAATGACAGCAAACCTAACCAAATCCAACCACATAATCTCTAATGTAACATGTATAAAATGTGTGTCAGTTATGATTAAACTGGAACCAACCCTTCGAACTAAACTGAAGGTTGAAACCAATATGATGTCTAGTACTCAGGAATGAAAATCTCAGGTTCCTTAAACAGTTAACATTTAAATGGAACTTATTCAAAACTGAACTGAAAAAAATGAACCATTCGAACACCCATGTATCAGAATTTGACAGGAATGATCTCAGGTTTTCATATTTCAGTTTTCAGGTTACTCTTCATAAGTGAATCAAAATAGCACAAGAAAACTACTAATTATCTAATTAATTACTCAGGTCAAAACAGGAACAAACAGTGAAACCTTCACTGATACTTAACAGTATCAGAAATTGGGGAATTCCCATTTCAGTTTTAAGGCCTATTGGAAATCTGTAAATTAATTAACAAAGGTTATGGACTTGTATTAGGATATGATTTAGCATATAATCCTAACTAAACACAAATTTTAATAACAGGAAACCAACAGTGATAATCACTGATACCATATTGTATCAGTCGACTAAACACTCAACCCATATTCGATTTTCCCCAATCCATTATAACAATTCAAGAAGAACACAAAGTTGGTAATTAAAGGTGGGTATTAGTGTGTGTCACATGCATAAAACGGTATCCTAAAATAGGTGTCCAGAACAAAACACATACACGCACGAGACTGCACAAGCTCGCGTGACCAGTGCACGTGTCCGCACGTACCCGACATACAACAAGGTGACACGAGACTTGGGGAGTGTCGTGTCAGACACTGCCCCGAGCTCCATGTCGAAGGACACGTACCCACGTGTCCAAAACAAGTCGTACGAATCTGCGGGTAGCAGGACAGTACTTACCACGCGCGTGCAGGTGTGTCCGCGAGTCTAGTGCAACTCAGACATGACTCAAAATCACTTCAGTGCATCAAAAACGTGTAAGCGATGCTAAAACACTACTTCATATTCAAACACATCACGAAAACTCGATCGAAATGCCCTTTGTGTCATTTCGTCGAACACCTGCGTACAGAACTGATACGTGTCCGATACGGACACGTACAGGACACAAAAATTGGCAAACCATATACCTACAGAACCAGGACACCTAGGGCTAGGTGTTTATGCAAAGAAAACCAAATTTTTATGGGTGGAATAGGAATTACCTATGGGTGTTCTTCAACACAAAACTCCTTCAATGTGGAAATCTCCAAAAGCCACCCAATCCCTCAAATTGATTCAAATCTGTGATTTGACTCCACAATCAGCAAGAGAACATTGATTAGATCATTATGGAAGAAATCCCAATCAAAAAGGAGTCCTAATGATTAAACTATGAAGAAAATTAATAAAGGCTTACCTATTCTTTAGGAAAATGAAGAACTAATTAAAAAGAGGCACAAATTTCTATGGAGACATTATATAGGCAAGGGGGGTCTTGGCTAGCCACTTTAGTTAGGGTTAGGATTTTTAGATTACATCCTAGGGCTAGGAATGAATCAAGGCTAATGGGTGGCCTAGAAACTAGGGCTCTTTCCTAGTCTTTTGCAAATCACTTAACTAAACTTGTCTTAAACCATTAACCAAAACCATCTAATTCTCAAAGTGGCTCACTAAACTAGTTATGACCAATCTAGGTTAGGTCCAATCTAGGTTAGGCTAACCAAAATTACATGACAATAATTAAACTAGTATTTAAATCACACCATTCAATTAAATTATTTAAAAATTCCTAATAAAATATATTAAATTCAAATAATTCAAAAATAACAAAAATACCCTCAAACTAGAAATGTGGTAGTGACAAATCTACCCTCCTTAAAAGAATTTCGTCCTCGAAATTGAAAGGCGAAATACAACTGGTTAGAAGGATAGAAAGTATTACCTCACGGTCCAAAAAGATAAGGGTATCGCTCGCGCATCTCATCCTCCCTCTCCTAGGTAGACTCTCCTGGAGAATGATGCCTCCATGCCACGCGAACCAAAGGTATCACCTGGTTTCTCAGAACCTTCTCCCGGCGATCCAGAATCCCCACATCCTGCTCTGGATAACTGAGAGTAGGTCCAACCTCAATCTCCGAATGATCGAACACATGGCTAGGGTCAGCCACGTACCGTCTCAACTGTGATACGTGGAATACGTTGTGGACACCCACTAGTGCAGGTGGTAAGTCTAGCCTGTAAGCCACGTCGCCGACTCTTCCGATGATAACGAAAGGGCCGATGAAGCGCGGGCTAAGCTTCCCACCTCCACCAAAACGTATCGTACCACGAGTCGGAGATATCCGTAGAAAAACCATGTCTCCGACCTAAACACAAGCAAGGTCTCAAATTAACTATGATAAACAAACATGATCAAATAAAACACAAACAAACAAGCCTAAATCTACTCATACTCTAATCTGTACCTCAAACTCCAAGGGCCTCCGGTGGCCATCGGCCCAGTGCCGATGTCTGTCCTGTGCCACACGAAGTCTGTCCCTGATGAGCTTCACCTTCTCGGCTGCGTCAACAACCATCTCTGGTCCCAGTAAAGCTCGCTTACCAATATCATCCCAAGATAAAGGTGTACGACACCTACGCCCGTACAGAGCCTCGAAAGGTGACATCTCGATGCTGGCATGGAAACTGTTGTTGTAAGCAAACTCCACCAAATGAAGATGATCCTCCCAGGAACCTCCAAAGTCCAAGACGTACGTCCGCAGCATATCCTCGAGCGTCTGAATAGTCCTCTCTGACTGTCCGTCCGTCTGGGGGTGGTATACGGTACTAAACTTGAGCTGAGTGCCCAAGCTAGTCTGTAGACTCCTCCAAAAATAGGAAGTAAAGCGACTATCCCGATCCGAGATGATGTTGACCGGAACCCCGTGAATCCTGACTATCTGCCGTATGTACATCTCCGCAAGCCTCTCTGTAGATGTACCCACCTTGAATGGCAAGAAGTGGGCCAATTTGGTCAACCTGTCAACGATGACCCAAATCGCGTCCTTCCCTCCTGGTGTACGCAGCAATCCTGACACGAAGTCCAAAGTGATATGCTCTCATTTCCACTCGAGAATGGGCAGCGGCTGTAATAATCCACCGGGCCACTGTCTCTCTGCCTTGACCTGCTGACAGACCAAGCACCTAGCTACGAAGCGAGCCACCTCCCGCTTCATTCCGGACCACCAAAGATGCTCCCTCAGATCCCGATACATCTTGTTGGCACCAGGGTGTATAGAGTAGTGAGATCTGTGGGCCTCTTGCATAACCTGCTCCCTGAGATCTCTGCTGGGCATACATAACCTGGAACCGTGCCGCAAGGCACCATCCTCTGCAAGAGAAAACTCTCCATCCAATAATCCTGCTCGAACCTGCTCTCGGAGATACCGCAGAGCAACGTCCTCAAACTGTACCAACTTGATCCTCTCCACCAAGTCCGACTGAATCTGCATGCCCCACATCTGTATCTGCACCCCGGGCACGATCACCTCAATTCCAAGGCTCTCTAAATATGGAAGCAAGTGTCGATCCATAGTGATACACATGGCTGTCGGATACCTACTCAAGGCATCGGCAATCACGTTGGCCTTCCCGGGTGATACTGAAGTAGGATGTCAAAGTCCTTCATCAACTCTAGCCATCTGTGCTGCCTCATGTTCAGCTCCTTCTGAGTGAACACATACTTTAAGCTCTTGTGATCTGTGAAGATCTCCACCCTCTCCCCATACAGATAATGCTTTCACAACTTCAAGGCAAATATCACTGCTGCCAGCTCCAGGTCGTGGGTAGGGTAGTTTTTCTTATGGGGACGTAATTGCCTGGAAACATAGACAATCACCTTTCCATGCTGCTGCAAGACACAACCCAGCCCCTTTCCTAAAGCGTCACTATAAATAGTGAATCCACCTGATCCTGAAGGCAATGTCAGAATCGGAGCTGTCGTAAGCCGCTTCTTCAAGTCATCAAAAGCTGCCTGACACTCCTCTGACCAAACATACTCAGCATCCTTCCGGGTTAACCGAGTCAACGGCTCTGCAACCCGGGAGAAATCCTGCACAAATCTCCTATAATATCCTGCCAGCCCCAGGAAGCTCCTGATCTCTGCCACTGAAGTCGGGTGCTGTCCATGCCTCAACTTCTAAGATCTTCATGGGGTCAACTGAGATACCATCTCCAGTCACCACATGCCCCAAAATGTCCACCCGGTCCGAGAAGAACTCACACTTGGAGAGCTTCCCATAAAGCTGATCCCTCCTGAGAGTCTCTAGCACTATCCGCAGATGCTCCTCGTGCTCCTCCACAGTCTTGGAATATACCAAGATGTCGTCAATGAACACCACCACGAACTTGTCCAAGTACTGGTGGAACACCTTGTTCATTAGGTTCATAAATATTGCTGGTGCATTGGTTAGCCCAAACGGCATAACCAAAAACTCAAACTGCCCGTACCGCGTCCTGAAAGTGGTCTTGGGAACATCCTCACCCTTCACCTTCACCTGGTGATATCCTGACCTCAGATCAATCTTGGAAAACACCCGAGCTCCGCTCAACTGATCAAAAAGATCATCGATCCGCGGCAGTGGGTATCTGTTCTTGATCATGAGGTTGTTGAGTGCCCTGTAGTCCATACACATTCGTACTGACCCATCCTTCTTCGGCACAAACAATACTGGTGCACCCCATGGCGACGAACTCAAACGGATGAAGCCCTTGTCCTGCAGCTCATCCACTTGCTTCTTCAGCTCCACCAACTCGTTGTTGTTCACTCGATAGACATGCTGAAAGATGGGTTCCGCTCCTGGAACCAAGTCTATCGAGAACTCTATGTCTCTGTCTGGTGGTAATCCCGACAACTCCTCTGGGAAAACATCCATATACTCTGCTATCAAGGGGTATAGAATCGTCTGCTCCTCAACCAAGACTCCACAGAAAACTCTGCTGCTCTGCTCCGCCTGACGTCTAGAGTACTCGAACTCTGGCTCCCCGGCGCTCTGAAGAGAACTCTACCCCCTCTACAATCAATGCTGGCGTGGTGCCTGCTCAACCAATCCATGTCGAGTACTATATCGTAGTTCGACAATGGCATTACGAGTAGGCTCCCCTCCAACTCATGGCCTTCCAAAACAACACTCCGTCCCTTACAAATATCATGTACGAGGATAATGCCACCCCCGGTCGTGATCTTGTGAGTCCTAGGCAACGATTCAGCTATGATACCGTGTCTAACCGCAAAAGATACTGATATGAAACTATACGAAGCACCGGAATCGAATAATGCAAAAGCTAAACTAGAGTCGAGAAGAACCGAACCTGCGATCAGCTCTCCTATCGCCTCTGCATCCTCAGCTGCCATAGCGAAAGCTCGCCCCTGTTGGCCTCCTCTGGCCTGCTGCTGGTGCTGCATAAACCGCTGCTGCTGAGTCGACAACGGTCCCTTCTACGATCCCCCTGGAGCCTTGGCTCCTGCTCATGCTCCTGCTCCCTGTCCTGATCGTCCCGAGAACATAGGGCACTCCCTTAGCTAATGGTCTGCTGCCCCACAGAGTAGGCACCTGCCTAGCATCTTCTTGCACTCGTTACACCCGTGCCCTGGCTTCTTGGAATAAGCACAGGGGGTGGCCTGCTGCCTCGGTGCCTGCTGCTGCACCCTCTGCTGCTGATGCTGCACTGGCTGATGCCTCGGCTGTTAAAACTGCTGCGGCTGGAACCTCTGCTGCTGGTGGTGCTGCTGGTGCTGCTGCTGAAAGTACGGCCTCTTGGCCGGTCCTCCGCTACTGTTGTCTCCCTGGGAGTCTCGTCCCCTCTTGAGCCTAAGCTCAAGATCATCCTCTGGAGCTAGTGCGTCCACCAGGATCTCCTCAAATGTAGCGTTGCGGGCGTTCTTAGTGTAGGACTTGACCTCCTTTACCAAGCCCTTTCGGAACCTCTGGGCCTTCGTCGCCTCCGACAAGTCCTCCATAAATCTGCTCAGGCGGTAGAACTCTCCTGCGTACTCCTCCACGGACTGGCTCCCCTGGACTAGGGCCTCGAACTGAGTCTCGAGGGCTCCCAGCACTGTGTCCGGGAAGAACTTCTCCTTGAACAGCTTCTTGAATGCTGCCCAAGTCTGTCCTGCTGTGCCAATCCTTGGGTCGGTCTGGTACCATGTACGGGCCAGATCATGCATCATGTTGGCCGTTGCCTCTATCTGGAGCCTCGTCGGGATCTCAGCCAGCCTAAAAATCTCCTCCATATGCTCGATCCACTCATCGGCATACAAGATCCCCTATGTCCCTCGGAAGTCCCTCGGGTGCATCTTCTGGAAGTCTTAGATGCCCTTCTCCCGTGGCGGGTACGGCTGCGGGACTGCCGCTGGCTGAGCTACGACTCTCTCTACTGCTGTCACTGCCAGCTCAATGCCTCATGTGAGCTCTGCTGTATGCCTCTGCTACTGGGTCTGCTGACCCTCCATATACTGCCGAAAGAAAGCTAACAGCTAAACGGCGTCAACTGTCCCCGCAGGTGGCTGCTGCTGCTGAAGCACATCCGGAATCATCGGACTCAGCTCATGCCTCAAAGCTGGTGGGGCTCCTCCAAAAGCTGCTGAAACGCCTACCCCAGCTGGCTTGACTGGGGCTGCAGCACCAGGGGATGGCTTCTGAGTGTGAGAGGTGGCAGACCTCTCATCGGCATCCCCCTGGCCCTAGCGATGCGATCGCGTCTCAACCATCCTGGAGACACAGATCAAAAAGAAACAATTGTTGAGAATGAGTCAAAATATCAAAGGAGGACAGTTTAAATTCAAAGAAAGACAATAAGCAGCAAAATTTAGATATACGGAATCTGATAAAGAGTTTGTCCTAATGTGATTGAGTACCTCAAAATTATTTTTTTCCAAATTCTACTACAGGCTGCAGCGATATTCTAGTTCGAATACCACTACATTTCTAAACTAGACCTGCATGGGCCACCACTAAAAACGTGTCATGACCCATACCCTAGAGTAAGGGCACGAGACGTGGGTACGTCCAGCCTACGCTGCAGTGTCGGCGGTAGAACGCTGTCCTAGGTCACAACATCTAACAATATAAATTCTAAACAGTTTATACTCCCCGAATGGGGGAGACATGGCAGAAGTAAACTCAATCACAACTAAGGCAGGATGATAAGATGGAATGAAAGATAGATAAATACTGCTAAAATGAAAGAAAATCCCAATTACAAACAGAGAGTCCAAGATAATACATATCCCAAATCCCAAGTACCAACATATACAATCATCCAGAATGAATAATGCAAAGGAAACATCCTAGTCTAGAAGAGTATCATCCACAGCTATAGGGTCCGGCTGCTGGTCCAAGTCACAGCTGTCATCTAAGGTAGCCCCATAATAGGTAGGGCAGCCAGCCTCGTCCTCATCCTCTGTAATATTTCAACAGGTCCTGTCAGGACAGGAGCGAGCACAATACATCTCAACAAGTCATAGCAGAAAAAGGAAATATAATCATGCTAGAGAATAAAATACAGAAAACTAAAGAATAGCATAATATAAGAGAGAGACTGTAAGTAAATATCTATGATATATATAAGAGAGACAGTTCTAGTGATTCAGAGTACTGGATAAACATGTGAATGGCTAAGGACTGATTCATGACTACACTACTTGGAATTGATTCATGATTACACTACTTGGATTTATTCACATGTTCATTTATACTTCCCCATCCCCAATCAATACACAAAGGTCCATTCAAGTTACGTTAAGATTCATGATTATACTACGTTGCCCATAAGGGTAATTCATGAATTGATTCGTGAATGCTCGGTGATTATGTGAGTACATGAGTCACTAGCTGATTCCCGAAGATTCATGATAATAGAAGCATAAGATACGTGATGTAAGTGAAACATACTAGACAAAAGTATCTGATGCTCCTGAGAAGGACAACATCTCTTGAAGGGATCCATATAGTATCAATCCGTGTTCCAACGTGTCAGCATCAAGTAAGATAGTCTAAAGCAGGAAATATAATCCTAAACATGATATGAAATGATCAGAGAATGTACTCGCCTACTATCTGAGTGTCCAACTGAAATGTACTGTCCGAGGAGAGGTGTCTGGCTCCTAATTGGAACAGCACAAGTCACCACAAGTCTAAAATAATAAGATGAAGCACTGCAACGCATTCTACATGAGACTGGGTCAAACTAGGTCAAAGTCAACTCTTGATCAATCCTTGTCAACCAAGAAGTCAAACTTAGGTCAAACAAGTCTAATTAGTCTATTCTAGTCCTAATCAAGACTAAACAGCCTAACTAGGCTCTCACTAGTCTAACAGACACAACATAGGCCCAATACCATATATAGAATATATATCACTATCATGTATGAATGTATGTGTATATCTACATATATAAATAGACATGTGCCTAGCACATTAGCTATCACACATATGAATACCCATAACATCCTACACCATCATCTACACATAGGCTAGCACACTCACATACCATTATCTATATACACCCTATAAAGGGCAATGCAATATTGGCTACACATACCACATACACACTAGTATAACTATTTACCCACATAACATATATACATGTGAATACACATACACATAGGTTAGATAATATATATATATATATATATATATATATATATATATATATATATATATATATATATATATAAGGATACACAAGGCAAGGTAATGTGTGTGTGTGTGTGATTCATGGGGCTGTGTGTGACAGGAATTAGAGGGATAGGAAAATATGTGGGGTTAACTAATGTGTGTGTGTGTATGTCAAAATCATATGGGTGTGTGTTAGGTTATTTGTGTGTATGGTATATAGAAAACAGTGTGCAGGAATTTAGGGAGTGTGTGAGTGACAGTGTAGGCTAGTGTGTGACAGGTATATGTGTCTCATTGTTCTGTACAGGAAATAATGAGAGCTAAAAAATGTGACGTACAGTAATGCAAAATAGTGTACCACAGTATTTACAGTGAGGAAAGTGTGTGTATATGCCATACCATGTGTGAGCCTCAAGTCCCTATCATTAGTTAACATAATAGGGAATGAATTCTCAGTTTGTGTAGGTGTAGAGACAGTGAGTAATGGAGGGAAAACCTGTGTGATAGTGAGGAATGTGTGTACATGAGTTTCAGATTTGTGTGGGTGTCTATAGTGTGGCAGGACATAATGCAACAATGAAGAATGATATGTAAATGAGTTCTCAGATTTTAAGATACCAATAACAATTGAAATGACAGCAAACCCAACCAACTCCAACCAAATAATCTCTAATGTAACATGTATAAAATGTGTGTCAGTTATGATTAAACTGGAACCAACCCTTCGAACTAAACTGAAGGTTGAAACTAATATGATGTCTAGTACTCAGGAATGAAAATCTCAGGTTCCTTAAACAGTTAACATTCAAATAGAACTTATTCAAAACTGAACTGAAAAAAAAAATGAACCATTCGAACACCCATGTATCAGAATTTGATAGGAATGATCTCAGGTTTTCCTATTTCAGTTTTCAGGTTACTCTTCATCAGTGAATCAAAATAGCACAGGAAAACTACTAATCATCTAATCAATTACTCTGGTCAAATCAGGGAACAAACAGTGAAACCTTCACTGATACTTAACAGTATCAGAAATTGGGGAATTCCCATTTCAGTTATAAGGCCTATTGGAAATTTGTAAATTAATTAACAAAGGTTAGGGACTTGTATTAGGATATGATTTGGCATATAATCCTAACTAAACACAAATTTTAATAACAGGAAACCAACAGTGATAATCAAAGATACCATATTGTATTAGTCGACTAAACACTCAACCCACATTCAATTTTTCCCAATCCATTATAACAATTCAAGAAGAACACAAAGTTGGTAATTAAAGGTGGGTATTAGTGTGTGTCACATGCACAAAATAGTGTCCTAAAACAGGTGTCCAGAACAAAACACATACACGCACGAGACTGCACAAGCTCGCGTGACCAGTGCACGTGTCCGCACGCATCCGACACGCAACAAGGTGACACGAGACTTAGGGAGTGTCGTGTCAGACACTGCCCCGAGCTCCATGTCGAAGGACATGCGCCCACGTGTCCAAAACAAGTCGTACGAATCTGCGGGTAGCAGGACAGTGCTGACCACACGCATGCAGGCGTGTCCACGAGTCCAGTACGACTCGGACACGACTCAAAATCACCCCAGTGTATCAAAAACGTGTAAGCAACACTAAAATACTACTTCCTATTCAAACACATCACGAAAACTCGATCGAAATGCCCTTTGTGGCATTTCGTCGAACACCTGCGCACAGAACTGATACGTGTCCGATACGGACATGTACAAGACACAAAAATTGGCAAACCCTATACCTACAGAACCAGGACACCTAGGGCTAGGTGTTTATGTAAAGAAAACCAAATTTTGATAGGTGGAATAGGAATTACCTATGGGTGTTCTTCAACACAAAACTCCTTCAATGTGGGAATCTCCAAAAGCCACCCAATCCCTCAAATTGATTCAAATCTATGATTTGACTCCACAATCAGCAAGAGAACATTGATTAGATCATTATGGAAGAAATCCTAATAAAAAAGGAGTCCTATTGATAAAACTATGAAGAAAATTAATAAAGGCTTACATATTCTTTAGGAAAATGAAGAACTAATTAAAAAGAGGCACAAATTCCTATGGAGACATTATATAAGCAAGGGGGGTCATGGCTGGCCACTTTAGTTAGGGTTAGGGTTTTTAGATTACATCCTAGGGCTAGGAATAAATCAAGGCTAATGGGTAGCCTAGAAACTAGGGCTCTTTCCTAGTCTTTTGCAAATCACTTAACTTTTAAACCATTAACCAAAACCATCTAATTCTCAAAGTGGCTCACTAAACTAGTTATAACCAATCTAGGTTAGGTCCAATCTAGGTTAGGCTAACCAAAATCACATGACAATAATTAAACTAGTATTTAAATCACACCATTCAATTAAATTATTTAAAATTCCTAATAAAATATATTACATTCAAATAATTCAAAAATGACAAAAATACCCTCAAACTAGAAATATGGTAGTGACAGACTCAGAAGTCTTTAAGAACCTCCACTCTATCGCCACCGAGGAGACTTCCCCTCCCTCCAACTCAGCAGGCCTCCTTGCGAACCCCCCCCCCCCCACAGCCGATATCATAGAAGCTCTTACTTTCTTAGGGCCAAAACCAGTTAAGAGAGGTCTTCAAGCCCTTACAGCAGGATTAGATCTCACAACGGCTGGCAGCCTGTGCGACGAACATGACGACTCTATTCTCATTTCCCGTGAAGAACCGATCGCGGACTCGGCGGGTGAGCTGATCACAGCGATAAACGATAGCCCCACCAACCCCACAAGTGGAGTTACATCTAACTCATCCTCTCCTTTGGCGGGAGTAGCAACCACCAAAAATAGGAAGTCAGATCATAAAAGGGACGGAGAATCCTCAGCTAACAGAACCAGGTCCGCAGCTAAGCGGCAAACCTTCCACCCCCCCACCCCCACAAATATTGAACATCCTCTCCTGGAACGTCCGTGGCCTGGCTAACAAACCTACCAAGAGGAGAATTACCGGACTCATCAAAACTCATAAGATAGATGTTCTGATCATTCCCGAACCCAAAATTCCACATAAGAGGATTAAATCCATTCAGTTGCAGTTAGGTTTCCCCAAGGCCATTTTCGGCAGGCACAACATTTGGATTCTCTGCTCGAAGGATGTTAGCATCGGAGTCATCAACGACTCCTATCAAGCCCTATCTTGCTGGATGGAACACCCGTTATTATTCAAATACGTTATTCTTTCCGCAGTTCATGGTAGTTGCGACGTTGCGGAGCACAAAAACCTTTGGAACAATCTCTAGAGCATCCACCACCGTTACATCAACCTCCCTTGGCTCTGCATCGGGGACTTCAACGTTGTCACCTGCTCGGATGAGAAGACTGGCGGTCGTCCTCCCCCTCGGTCGGCCATGTAAGATTTTAACAACTTCAGCTTCAACTCCCACCTATCCTCCCTTCCTATCACTGGCAACGCCTTTACCTGGTGAACATGCAAGAGGGAGATCATCGCCAGTACTTTCGTCTGGACAGGGCCCTTACGAACGGCCAATGGTATGACATGGGTATATCCTCCAAGCTTTTCCACCTCAACGCAATCAAATTCGACCATGATCCCCTGCAACTGAACATCTCCAACAACTCTGGCACCAATAAGAACAGTTTCCGCTATCTGGACTTATGGAGTAACCACCCCCAGTTTTTAGACAACGTCGCTGAGGCTTGGGCCAGCTCTGATGGCCCCGAATCACTCTCTCGGGTAGCCAACAAGCTCAAAGAAATGAGAAAAGACCTCGCGGCCTAGAGCAAACTATAGCTTATGGCGACATTTTTCTAAGCCATCCGCGAAGCAGAAGATGACGTCAATCGTGCCAAAATCAGGTTTGCAAACGACGGGTCCCCGGAAGCTAGAATCGCCCTTAACCTCACTAAAGCTATTCTCAAATTCCTCCTAAAAGTGGAGACTGAATTCTGGAAGCAAAAATTCAGACTCAAATGGGATAGTGAGGGCGACAATAACTCGAGCTATTTCCATGACCGCGTCAACGGACGCAGGCAGAAGCTCACCTTGCACCAAATTGTCGACAACAATAGGAATATCATTAATTCCCACAAGAGCATCCATGTGGCAGCGGCTCAGTACTACTCCAATCTATTCACCAAGGAAACTATCACCAACGATCAGTCATTCCTCGACGAAATCCCTATGCTTATATCAGAAGAGGACAACATGCGGCTCGAGCTTCCCCCATTCGAACTTGAGGTACGAGATGCCGTTTGGGCTTTCGACCAGCATAGTGCTCCCGGACCAAACGGGTTTTCTGGGGGATTCTTTCGCTCTTGTTGGGACATCATTAAGATGGATATACATGCTGCGGCCACTACTTTCTTCTAGGGAACAAGGTATCCTCAGGCAATCTCGAGCACCAACATGATCCTTATTCCGAAGAAAGATAATCCGGAGACTTTTCGTAATTTCTGTCCCATCAGTCTTTGCACCTTCACCAACAAGATTATATCCAAGATCGTCGCATCTCGCATAGCTGGTCTCCTTCCCAAGATTATATCAGAGGAGCAGAGCGGATTCGTTCGCAGCAGGAACATCCAGGATAACATCATGTTAGCTCACGAACTGATCACCTGTATGAAGTTTCCAGCTAGAGGGGGCAATATTGCCATCAAAGTAGATATGGAGAAAGCATACGACAGACTGGATTGGCAATTCATGATCTGGGTCTTCAGAGCCTTCAAATTCTCTGAAACTTGGACAAACATTTTGTGGAAATCGATCAGCAATTCATGGTTCTCCACTGTCATCAACGGCCAGGCAGACAGGTTCTTCAAATCGAGCCACGAGATTAGGCAAGGGGATCCCCTGTCCTCCACCATCTTCATCATCGTAGCGGATGCCCTGAACAGGAACCTTAACAAAATGTCGAGCACTACCAACTTCCACCACTATCACACTGCTAGTGGATGCCCTATCATCACCCATCTCACATTCGCAGACCACATCCTCATTTTCTCATCCGGAGACACCGGGTCTGTTGAGGCGGTCTACAACACCCTCCAGAGGTACGCCAAATGCTCCAGGCAGAAGGTCAATCCGAACAAAAGCGTCATCTACGCCCACCACAAGATCAAGAGAGAGAAAGCGGACATCCTAGCCAACATCATCCCCTTCTCCGCCAAACACCCGCCGTTTAACTATCTCGGATGCCCCCTCGTATACGGGAGATCCAATGCTGGCATCTTCGAGGACCTGATCAATCGTATCAGGGCCAAAATTGCAGGTTGGCATAATGCTACGCTATCTCCGGGCGGCAAGATGATCCTTATCAAGCACGTTCTATCTTCCATTCCCATCTACACTCTTGCCGCGTGCTCCCCTCCTAAGATAGTCCTGAAATCGATCGAGAGCCTTTTCAGCAACTTCTTCTGGGGACACAGCGATGGCAAGAACAAACACCATTGGACGAGTTGGGACACCATGGCACGACCGACCGCCGAGGGGGGATAGGGGTTCACCAAACTTAACCACAAAGTTAAAGCCTTTTCGATGAAACTATGGTAGAAAATCTGTACTGCTCAGAATTTATGGACTAGATTCATGAAGGCCAGATACTTCAAGCATACTCATTCATTGGTTGCCATCTCTAACAGTAGATCCTCCGTAGCGTGGTGTCGCATGCTGATCGGACGGTCTCTAGTTGAACCAGCTATACGGGTCCAGGTGGGCGATGGCGGATCGTCGGCCTTTCTCGAAAGATGGATCGGAGACACCTTAATCCCATATCAATCAGATGCTCACAGGCTCCGCAATATAAAAGACATGTGGAACTACGCTGACAACGACTGGGACTGATCAAGGTTCGAGACTGGGCCGGGGACGAGGCGATTGGGCTTATCCGTAGCAGCGGTCTGAAGATTGGAGCCCATACTGACGAACTCCGGTGGCTGGAAGACTCCTCAGGCTTCTTTACCGTCAGATCGGCCAGTAGAATGATTCGCGCCACGGTGACCCCTTTCCCAATTATTGCTCCGTTCTGGCAGACATGCATCCCCAAGAAGTGGTCATTCACCATATGGAGAGCTCTTCGTAAGATTCTTCCCACCGACGACACCCTATCAGCCTCGCCTCCGCTTGTACATGCTGCATTAACAGACAGATGGAGACAGTGGACCACATCTTCTGCTGGGGCGATCTTTCGGCCAAGGTTTGGAACCTCTTCGACACTCACTGCAAGGTGACCAATGGCAGCGATAGCTACCAGGACCGCATCGAGTGCTGGAGTAAGGCATCGCATGGCCACCAGATCATTGCTGCCGCTGCTACTTGGGTGATATGGAAGAATCGCAACAAGGCCAGGTACGAAGGTCATCAGTTCAACGCTGACCAGCTCCTCAAGGAGATCATCAGACAGTGTCGTAAGAGGATCACCCTCTGCAAGCATGGCTAGTCAGGAGTCTGGAACAATCTTTTTTCCTCCTAGGCTCTCTAGCCATTTTGGTCCCCTCCCCCCCCCCCCCCTTTTTAGTATACATGTATAGGCTTCGACATTTTGCGCCTTCTGGTATACGTGTATAGCTTCGGCTTTTCTCTTTTCGAAATAAAAGGTGGGTGGTTTAAAATATATATATATATATATATGGTGGATTATAGGGGAATAGATGAGGAAAATTTGATTTAAATTTAGATTTGGAGTTATCCAAGGTTTACAGAGATTAAGAGAGTCTCATATTTGAACTTGAGTCGAATTCAAACACAGGTGGGTTTTACACATTTAGCTAAGGAGAGCGAATTTGAATTCGAATATTTGTACTAAAGCCCTTTACAGTTCAGGTTTTGCCAAACCCCCTTTCTTCCCAACAACTTATATAAATCACTCTTTCACTAAATAATTAATAGAATAATTATGAATTTAAATTAGTTAAAAAATTAAAAATAGCTATAAAAATAATTTTTTACTCAAGGGTTTACAGCATCCACATACGATCAACCAAGTAATGAACTATTGCTTGGTGGATGTGAAAAATTCGGTATCATATGATAAAAATATATAGAAGCAATTAGATGTGCATACGACATTAGATGGACATTCTAAAAAGTATTTGGGCATATTTAAATAAAGAAGGATGTGCAAGTTTCAAAGTATCGATATCGGTGTTGGACCATTCCTATGAGTATATATCTGCCAGATTGAGTTACTAGAGATACTTGAAAAAATAAGATCCATGCGTCATCATTGCCAAGTGTGGGAGATGGATGTCTCTGAATACTACCCGAAATTCATTCTAGCATACATTAGTGTCGATCATCTAGGTTCTGTTCAATAGTATGGTATACATTCTTATCAAATATAGTACTTGAAGGATATAACAGAATTAAGATGAAACCACATAATGCAAATGCTAGGACAATATCTCACACCATAAATATAGCTATGGGTAGTGGTATCATCATTGTTGAGGGATAGGATCCGGGGGACAACCAATGTTATCTACGGCTGCATGGTCTCTACCTCGCCAGTCAAATGACTGCATTTGCTTCGCCATTATTTAGCCAAGTCATTGCTTCCTAGAGAAGTAATCCAATTCTAACTAGTTCCAACATATGCTATCACTTAGGAAGACGGCCGAGGCCAAAATTTCTAACCAAGGTATCTATCTCAACTATTTTTTTGTATCCAATAGCATAACAAATCCTCTGATGAACTCGATACTAGCGCACTTATAGTACAATAGAAATATCACATCCTAAATCAATATTTGTGTACGTATGTGTCTGTTAACACATGTTCTGCACGAGTAGGGCAGATGTGTAGTATCTCCACACATGTTCTGCCTTGCACACATATAACAAATTATTCGTACCGAATGAGCATGGTATAGCACATGAGGAGAGGCGAGTAGCCACTAACAGTATAGCACATGATAAGAGGGAAGCAGCCAAAGAGAAATCCGATAAAGAGAACAACCAAAGAGGGAAACACTGGCGATAAGGGAATAGAGGAGAAGGGAGCAACAACTTATAGCGGACATAGGAAGAGAGGAGAGAAGCCTAAGAGGGAACGCCGGAGACGGGAATACCGGAAAGGGGAATGCCAGTGAGAGGGGACACGTACCAGAGGAGAGGAAAGCACGGACGGTGGAGAGGGGATAGAGGGTCGAGTGAGAGAGAACGTTGGAGAAAAAAACGTCGGAGAGGGAAACGCCGCCAAGAGGGGACACGCCAGCAAGAGGGGACACGCCGGCAAAGGGGATATGGACCGGAGGAAAGGGGAGCACGTGTAGAGGAGAGTAGGGAGAGGCGTCAATCAAAATAAATATTTCGATCGACCGTCTAATTCATATAAGCTAGGGCACAGTACTAGGTGACAGATATGTGGCGTCCACATCCGTCGCCAAGATAAAACTATCTAGGAGACGAATCCATGATGTTATATTCCAGCGCCTATTTGAGAATCAACGTCGCGTAACTGTCGCCATGTTTACCCACGTTGTTCCCACGGTTGACCGTGCAAACTGGTGACGACCTGGCGACGCCCTAGCGACGACTAGTAGTTTAATTCGCAAATGATGGCTATTGGTCGTCCAACCGACGATGAACCGTCGCTAGTAGGCGGCGGATATGAGCCGTCACCAAATGTCCGTCGCTGAATCACTATATTTTAGTAGTGTGCTGTTGATATCTCTACTTCTTCTTGCTACTGCTTACTATGGGGACTGATACTTAAAATTTTATTATTGATACTTTCCTACTATGTTGTTGATATCTCTAGTATGTATACTATGGATTGTGGGGAAAAAATATATAGCATGTGGATTCTGATTCTGGTTTTAAAATGTATTTGTGGATTGGATTTTCCCTTTTTTTATACATGTAGACATTTCATGGATTTTATCTAATACAACTGATATTGTCCTTTATATTGAGCTGATATATGTGCCCAAATACTATATTTTATTTCAAAGTAGTTTTAGACTTCCCCTACATTTTTTTTTTTTTACTGGTTGTCCCTCATCCCCATACATGGACAATGATGATGAAAAATGGATGCTATAATAAGGTGTTCTTCAGATACTAAATTTCATAACTTGCCTAATGACCAATTTTGATACAACATTTGCTTTGATCTTATCTTAGCCAGGGGTGCTGGAAAATACAAGTGTGTTTTGTTTATATTTTAATATATTAGTTCATGTGAAAGTTCTTCATTGGAAGAATGAATGAATGAATGTGGGTGTATGTAACCCTACTTTTCTCTGTCCAATACTCTACTTCCATGTCCATCTTAAAACACATGCAACAGAGTATCTAGTTGCTGCTCATTTGCGCATATGTCAAACTGGAGTTGAATGTGGGTTTATCTTTCTAGCGGTTGCTCATTTTAGAGTTGAATCACCATCTTAACACATACAACATAGTATATAGCCATTGTTTATTTTACTGGAGCTGAATGTGGGATTTTCTTACTGAAGGTGTGATTTTCTTTCTAGCTCCTGCTTCTTTGGTATAGGCTTCTTATTTACCTTCAGGATCTAGTTGCTTATGCCTTCATGATCTAGCTGCTTATGCTGATGATTTTTCTATTGTACTGCTACTCCTTATTACTGTAATTTTTAATAGAAGAAAGTTTGAAAAAATACTACATGTCCATGCCCATCTAACTGCTTGCTCATTTCAAGATTGTATGCAGTAGAAGTCTAAAAAATATGCAAATAAGGAAGGTGGTCTATCATCTCGAGAATAATGATTGCCACGACCTGCACCCGCTTTTCGGAATATGAGTACCTTGCTAAGTCCAGCCTACGATGCAGCATCGACGGTAGTACACTGTCTACCACAATGTCAATATCAAATACAACAAAATCATATTTATTTTCTCATTTATAATAGCTATTTTATTTACAAATCCAATAATACATCAAAAATGATATTCGGGAACAAATTTGCTAAATGTTTCAATTAAAGAACTATCTAATCTATCTAGAATCTAAGATCGGCCTCCAAGATCTCTATCTCTACCCGTATGGTCTATAGCATAAGATAACAAGTCACCTGCAACGATCTAGTCAGAAAAAGAGCAAAGTACAACCCTATTGCAATAATGTAACTTAATACAAAATAAGCTAGATAAGTAGAGATGCAGTAGAGAATAAAAAAATATGTATATGAACTTGAAACAATAAACATGTACAAGAACTACTGAAAATAACATGTATGAACAAGAGAACTAGCAATGAACATGTACAAATAAAATAGACAGTGCAATTGAAATACCTTTTCTACATATGAATGACTGGGCTAATACGGCACATCATAGATGGCTATCCACAATAAAAAGGTACGACTAATCCATACATGAGATGTATGACTTAGCTATCTACGATAACAATAATTAGGGTTTGTTCATATACCTTCTGAGTATTTCTCTTCCGACTCACTAAATAATCAGTAAACGAGCAATGATATAACAAGTCTTATTGTGTAACAATCGTGTCTTAACAGGATATCAAATTAAAACACAATGATATTGAACAACATTGTAATGTAGTAAAAACATAAAGGAATAATATACTTGCTTCGATTAGTTGCAGTTGTTGTGTGAGTTGATCATATTGGAACAGAATAGTCTTGGATGTCAAAACTATACAAGATGGCCAATAATGATGGAACAGACCGCGCCATTGTGTCCAAAATGGTCCAATTAGTCTAGGGTCGATATAAAGAACCAAAATTAGTAAGAAGATAGGAAATATAGGAAAGTACGATTAGTTACGGTCAAGATTGACAATGAAAAGAATTATATAAATAAGTATTTATAACTACTTTTAGAAAATACTTATAATAGTTTAAAACTATATTTTATAAATCCTTTTTAGAACTATATACACATAATTGTAGTATATATATATATATATATATATATATATATATATATATATATATATATATATATATATATTTAATATATATATATATATATATATGTCATCAGCGGGAAGACGGTTGTGGCAGACCCGCCACATTAGAATGCTCCACTTCGCTGGAATACATTGGCCCCAAATATGAGAAAATAAAGGAGAGGTTGGATGATGAACCCGACACACCCTCCATGCCGCTGCCAGAGAGAAAGATCCCTGCCGATCACCCCAGATAAATGAATCAGGCACCGGAGTGCAAGTCTGGTTTGCCGCAATGAGACGCCGCACAGCCTCTTCCCCAAAATGCTCCGAAATCAAAAGCAAATTCCAACCCTCGGCGGACTAGAACGACCGGATAGCAGGACCTCCATTGTCCGAGTTCCTCGCCCTTGAATCCCGGATCTTTCTGCCCCTGTCCGATAGAGCCCTCAAAATCACCGGACGATGAGGATGGAACACCACCCTCCCTGCCAGTCTGGCCGATCGACGAAGCTCACCAGTGCCACCACCCGCCGCTACCCGCCCCGGGGGATGCGCCCGAAGCTGGGAAGAAACAGCCACATCAGCGCTCGCCCCTCCGGAAGCCGGGGATTGGTCTGCCAGCCCAGTAATCCCAGGAATCAATTCCTGGGCCCGCACCCGCCCCCGCGGCCGTCTCTCCGCTCCACGTCTGGCCCCTGTAGCCACACCATCGACCCTCGGATCAGCAACACGACCCAGCCGAGGGCCTCCCGGAATCCACTCTTTGCACCTTGCAGAGCCCTCCCCACGTCCATGTCTAAGAGATATATGAGGTTCCGCCAATTTCCTCCCCCGCAAAATCCGTCGCCAAATAGGAGAACTCTTGGACGTCACGAAAGCTTCGCAAGGATGACGCTTACGAAAATATTTTGATTTAAGGAGCTCCACCCAAAGTCCCCTCCCATGCCGCAACTTCCACCATAATTTCATCGAGAAGGCATCCATAATATCCTTCAGACACTTGATCCCAAGACCCCCCTCAGATTTAGTCCGAGTAGCAAACCGCCACGCCAACCAACTCCTCTTAGCGACACCATCCTTGCTACCCAAAAAGAATGAGGCAAACATCCTCTCAATCGCCCTGATAACGGCCTTGGGAGGGCAGCATGCTGCCAAAGTATACATAGGAATAGATATGAGAACATTCTTAATAAGAACCAGCTTACCCCCAGGAGATAGAATTTTGTTTTGCCATCCCGTAAGCTTCGATCTTATTTTATCAAGCAAATCCCTGAACAGCCCCGCATTCCTTCTCCTGCACGTTAAAGGACAGGCCAAATAAGAAAGAGGCAAAGTACCGGTGCAAAAGCCAAATAAAGAAGAGATAGTCCTTGCACGAGCCTCGACCAAAGGAGTCGCAGTATAAAAGGCAGACTTGGAATAATTAATCTTCTGACCAGATACAGCCTCATAACGGTGCAACACCTGCTGAAGAGCTCTCAAACCTGATATATCCCCCGAAGTGAATATAAGAACATCATCTGCGTAGGCCAAGTGCGAGATACGCGGTCCCCCTATCGGAGTATGAAAAGAAGATCTCCGATTAGTGTCTTGCAGAAGCTTGAGATTCCGAGAAAGCACCTCCGCGGCAATAATGAATAGAGCGGGGGAAAGAGGATCCCCCTGACGGATCCCTCTAATCGCCGGAAAGAAATTTGTAGGTGCTCCATTGAGAATAACCCCATACCTGATGTCCGCCAGGAGACGATAAATGATATCACAGATGGCTTCATTAAAACCAAATCTCCGAAGAACCTGTCACACCCCAGAACCAGAATACTGGCAAGTAGGGACGGACCAGACCAGCTACGTATACCAAAGTACTCCAGTACTCCGAAATAACGTATAAGCTGTATAGATGGGGGTTACTACTACAAGCCAACAGTCGATCCTAGGTCAAGCAATCCTAGGTATCTCAATCACAGGCAGTAAACAATGTACAAGAAGTAAGATCAACTGGAATATAAAATAGTAAAGCGTCACAAACTATCATATATCAATGATCATGAAGCTAGTAATACAGAGTAAAGACTAGCAAGAGTAATAGTCATACATGATAAGCTCTAGCTATAGTCTAGAATACGCAAATCATGTTCTGGCCCGTAGGCTAAATGTCAAGTCCAAAACACGAGCTAAACACGTGCTCGGAGGCTAAACGCCACAAAAGAATAATGTACATAACTAGTGGGAGAATGAAATAGAAAACCCACTAAGGTACTCTGGTGCTCTGGGTAATCACCAACGAGTGGAAGGAACGGAAGATCCTCTGGGCTCCTCTATCAGATCTGGTCAATGCAAAACCAGTGGGGTCAGACCCCCAATAGCAAGGACCACAAAGGAAGCCAAACTATGAACTAAAACCAGCACGAAAATCATAGCAATGGATAGAGAGAGATGAGTAAGTACTAATCGAGACTCGTGCACTACCAATGCACTTATCCCGAGAATAGAAGGACAATAAGTAAAGCAACATGTAGCATAAAGTAAACGACATGTGACGTAATATAAAATGTGTACATGTAAGAAAAAGGAAGCATGTGAATATGAAAGATAAACTAGACATATGAGTATATTAAGTAGACGGAGCATGTGAGCATGTTATGTAACTGGAGCATGTGAGCATGCTAAGTAACTGGAGCATGTGAGCATGTTATGTAATTGGAGCATGTGAGCCTGTTAAGTAACTGGAGCATGTAAGCATGTTATGTAACTGGAGCATGTGAGCATGTTATGTAACTGGAGCATGTGAGCATGTTATGTAACTGGAGCATTTGAGCATGTTATGTAACTGGAGCATGTGAGATAACTGGAATATGTGAGCATGTAGGGTAACTGAGACATGTGAACATGTTAAAATATTATATAGAACGACAATAAGATGACTTAGGAACTATTCTGAAACCCAAGTTATAACCCGTAAACCAAACAAGGACCGGGGTTGTAACCATTCTCCTGAACAGAACTTTAGTATCTAATCATTTACCGTCAAAAGTAAAGCATAAACAAAGATGTACAGAAATAAACAAATTCGGACACTGCCTAGACAAACTAGACTAGACTGGACTCCATACAATAGTCACGGCCAAGCAATGAGTACGGGTTTATACATTAGCTAACTAGGGTTGTCACAATCCTAATTACTAACAAATGCAAGTTTGAGAATTCCAAGTCCGGTTACCTGCCTGCTGCCACCTATTGGTCATGCCGGGAAGTGATGACATGTGTGACTTTGTGCTCCCATGCGACGGTGAAGCTGGAAGAGTTCTCATCTCGACGGATAGCTCCAAACCCTTAAATTAAATGTTATAACGACCTAGACCAAAGGCAACAGGTAACTGGGAAATCCTCCCCACCCATGTTCTAATGATCAATCTAGTTATATAATCCTTACCATTTTCTTAGATTCTGGGTGTGGCATTCCGCAGAATCCATCCTAGACATGAGCATGCAAGACTGGACAAAAGCGAGAATGTGCACCATAGCAAGCCACAACAAGAAAATATCATAAACTGGAAGCTAGGAGTACGCTACGACGAGCCACTATAGGGAGTGCGCCATGACAGGCCACTATCATGTAAGCAAAGAAAGACATGTACGAGAGTGCACCACGACGAGTCACTATCTAGTAAGCAAAGGAGACATGTAAGAAAAGCGCACCACGACGGGTCACTATCTAATAAGCAAAGGAGACATGTAAGAAAAGCGCGCCACGACGGACCACTATCATGTAAACCAAGAAAACATGGCAACAATTAACATAGCTTGTAAGAAAGGATCTATCAAAAAGACATCATAGCATGTGGGGAAGAATAATTAAAACTAAGTACATTTCATAGCAAAATGATTGAACATGCACAAGTATCAAGTGTATAAAGGATGTACAATAATTTTCTAACAATGCAAGATCATCTAATCATGTTAAAAAATCATTACAATCGAAGAAAATATCAAAAACAGACAAAAACGGGCAAAAACGGGCAAAAACAGACTAAAACAGCATAAAATGGCATACCGGCGGTATACTGCGGCATACCGGCGGTATACCGACCTAAAGACAGAAGGTTTCTGGTGCCAAAAACGACATACCGGCGGTATACTACGGTATACCAGCGGTATACCAGTTTTTCAAACAGCAACAAAATTCAGAATTTTGCCAAAACTTGTTTCGGCCATAAAAACTTCATTTTAAATCGAAATTCGGATTTTTAAAAGTCAAAATTGAATAGAATTGAATTTCCTACAACATGGAAGTATTAGTTTTCACAAATCAAAATTGATAGATCAATACCTCAAAATACTTCCAAACAGAGGTTCTCGGGACACCGAAACGGGTTTCGATTGCCACCAAACTCAAAATCTATGATATACAAACTATGTGAGGGCCTCATATATGTATATGTAACAAAGATCCATGATGGTAACGCTAGTATCACTCTTGATACCAAGTTTTCTTCTAAGTCCATATTGGATTTTAACAGAAAATCAAAACCTTGCTTAAACAAATTTTAGAAACATGCATATAGACGAGAATCATAAGGAAAACATATTTAACAAAATGAGTTTAAGACAATTCTAAGCATTTACTACCAAGGGAAATAAAATGACAACAAAAATATTTTTTTGTTCAAGATTTGGCAAGATGTACTTACCTAGGTTAAGCTCCAAGCCTAATCTTCTACTCCTCCTAGGGGGGTTAGACACCACACCCAAGGCCTCAAGGCCAAGCTCTTGGCAAGCTCCAAGGAGGAGAGAAGGGAAGAAGAATGAAGAGAGAGTGAAGAGAATGAAAAGAGAGAGGAGAGAGAAAGTGAAATGGTATATATAGAAGGGGAAATTAATCTTAGCCGTCGGATGGTGATCCATGTGAATATCTAAGTCAATCCTAGCCATTCAAACAAAACCAATTATCCATTGGATAATAGGGTGCATCTACACTATTCACGAAAATATCTAAACACTATTCATCAAAATTATCCAAAACATTATTCACAAAAATATCGAAAACACTATTCATGAAAATATCTGAAATCGAAAATATCTAAATTATGGAAAATCTGTCTGGACGGTATGCCGTCGGTATACTCCGGTATACTAGCGGCATGCCGGCCAAGGAAAAATCTATAAGTTAGAAAAAATTTTAAAGCATTACGAAAACCAAGAAAATATGAAATACACTACAAAATACGTATCTGTATATAAATACCGATACTGTGAGACGAGTCTCACAACTCTCCACAACTTAAAAATAAATTTCGTCCTCGAAATTTTCTAAATCTAGTCAAGCATGAAAACCAAACCAAAGAGCTAAAAAATCATGTCAACCAAAACAAAGCATGGCATGTTGGTAAGATAAAGACAACAGTAATATAAGTAAATGCGTAAGCAATAACACAACTACAATCAAGAAGGGATGGAGGCATATGAATAAATATGTCTCCTGAGTCTGTTGAGTAAGAGCAGGCCTACGCTGACTCCACAACTTGAATAACAGTCAATTCTCAAAATAAGCCGGTACCAATGACTTAATCCAAGACATGACCCTACCTAGGACGTATCTTCATAGTCGATACCTAATAAAGTTATCACATGCCTCGACTACGAAGACAGAAAAGTTGGGGACGAGAAACTTGCCTAATATGCGTAACCCAAGAGATACATAAGAGTGGAAAAAGAATAGGACAATACCTACCACATGAACTTCCTCGGCCAAAACCTGCTCTGACATACTAAACTCTGTCTGCCCATGCCTCGACTGCTCTAACCGACTGCTGCTGAAATGGTACCTGAGCCATATACTGCTGGACTGCCAGGGTAGCCGGTGAAGCTGGACTCTGGCAGGACTAACCCTGCTGGCTGATCTGGCTGAACTGACACATCTGCCCTTGGGTCATCTCTGAACTCTGCCCCTGAATGTTGAGACTGATCCTCCATAACTGGCCTAACAGAAGATTGCTGACCCGCCATCGACAGAACCCAAACAAGATGTTCGGAAGGATTAAGAACAGTGCTTCTGAAAGTTAAAGGACACAAGGATCAAATCGAGGGAACATGAAAGATCAACGATCAAGGAAGATATCAGGTCAAAGGATCAGAGATATAGAATAACATGAAGGATATCAATAAAGGAGAATTGTGACTGAGATATTTAAACATCAGTAACCCCCACATATCTGATAAATCAGACCTGCATGGGCCACCACAAAAACCTATGTCACGCCCCAGAACCAGAATACTGGCAAGTAGGGACGGACCAGGCCAGCTACGTATACCAAAGTACTCTAGTACTCCGAAATAACGTATAAGCTGTATAGATGGGGGTTACTACTACAAGCCAACAGTCGATCCTAGGTCAAGCAATCCTAGGTATCTCAATCACAGGCAGTAAACAATGTACAAGAAGTAAGATCAACTGCAATATAAAATAGTAAAGCGTCCCAAACTATCATATATCAATGATCATGAAGCTAGTAATACAGAGTAAAGACTAGCAAGAGTAATAGTCATACATGATAAGCTCTAGCTATAGTCTAGAATACACAAATCATGTTCTGGCCCGTAGGCTAAATGTCAAGTCCAAAACACGAGCTAAACACGTGCTCGGAGGCTAAACGCCATAAAAGAATAATGTACATAACTAGTGGAAGAATGAAATAGAAAACCCACTAAGGTACTCTGGTGCTCTGGATAATCACCAACGAGTGGAAGGTACGGAAGATCCTCTGGGCTCCTCTATCAGATCTGGTCAATACAAAACCAGTGGGGTCAGGCCCCCAATAGCAAGTACCACAAAGGAAGCCAAACTATGAACTAAAACCAACATAAAAATCATAGCAATGGATAGAGAGAGAGATGAGTAAGTACTAATAGAGACTCGTGCACTACCAATGCACTTATCCCGAGAATAGAAGGACAATAAGTAAAGAAACATGTAGCATAAAGTAAAGGACATGTGACGTAATATAAACTATGTACATGTAAGGAAAAGGAAGCATGTGAATATGAAAGATAAACTAGACATATGAGTATATTAAGTAGACGGAGCATGTGAGCATGTTATGTAACTGGAGCATGTGAGCATGTTAAGTAACTGGAGCATGTGAGCATGTTATGTAACTGGAGCATGTGAGCATGTTATGTAACTGGAGCATGTGAGCATGTTATGTAACTGGAGTATGTGAGATAACTGGAACATGTGAGCATGTAGGGTAACTGAGACATGTGAACATGTTAAGATACTATATAGAACGACAAATGATAAGATGACTTAGGAACTATTTTGAAACCCAAGTTACAACCCGTAAACCAAACAAGGACCGGGGTTGTAACCCTTCTCCTGAACAGAACTTTAGTATCTAATCATTTACCGTCAAAAGTAAAGCATAAACAAAGATGTACTGAAATAAACAAATTCGGACACTGCCTAGACAAACTAGACTAGACTGGACTCCACACAATAGTCACGGCCAAGCAATGAGTACGGCTTTATACATTAGCTAACTAGGGTTGTCACAATCTTAATTACTAACAAATGCAAGTTTGAGAATTCCAAGTCCGGTTACCTGCCTGCTGCCACCTATTGGTCATGCCGGGAAGTGATTACATGTGTGACTTTGTGCTCCCACGCGACGGTGAAGCTGGGAGAGTGCTCATCTCGACGGATAGCTCCAAACCCTTAAATTAAATGTTATAACGACCTAGAGTAAAGGCAACAGGTAACTGGGAAATCCTCCTCACCCATGTTCTGATGATCAATCTAGTTATATAATCCTTACCATTTTCTTGGATTCTGGGTGTGGCATTCCGCAGAATCCATCCTAGACATGAGCATGCAAGACTGGACAAAAGCGAGAATGTGCACCATAACAAGCCACAACAAGAAAACATCATAAACTGGAAGCTAGGAGTGCGCTACGACGAGTCACTATAGGGAGTGCGCCATGACAGGCCACTATCATGTAAGCAAAGAAAGACATGTACGAGAGTACACCACGACGGGTCACTATCTAGTAAGCAAAGAAGACATGTAAGAAAAGCGCACCACGACGGGTCACTATCTAGTAAGCAAAGGAGACATGTAAGAAAAGCGTGCCACGACGGGCCACTATCATGTAAGCAAAGAAATCATGGCAACAATTAACATAGCTTGTAAGAAAGGATCTATCAAAAAGATATATCATAGCATGTGGGGAAGAATAATTAAAACTAAGTACATTTCATAGCAAAATGATTGAACATACGCAAGTATCAAGTGTATATCGGATGTACAATCATTTTTTAACTATGCAAGATCATCTAATCATGTTAAGAAATCATTACAATCGAAGAAAATATCAAAAACGGGCAAAAACGGGCAAAAATAGACTAAAACAGCATAAAACGGCATACCGACGGTATACTGCGGTATACCGACGGTATACCGGCCTAAAGACAGAAGGTTTCTGGTGCAAAAAACGGCATACAGGCGGTATACTGCGGTATACGACGGTATACCGATTTTTCAAACAGCAACAAATTCAGAATTTTGCCAAAACTTGTTTCGGCCATAAAAACTTCATTTTAAATCGAAATTCGGATTTTCAAAAGTCAAAATTGAATAGAATTGAATTTTCTACAACATGGAAGTATTAGTTTTCACAAATCAAAACATTTGATAGATCAATACCTCAAAATACTCCCAAACAGAGGTTCTCGAGACATCGAAACGGGTTCCGATTGCCACCAAACTCAAAATCCATGATATACAAACTATGTGAGGGCCTCATATATGTATATATGACCAAGATCCATGATGGTAACGCTAGTATCACTCTTGATACCAAGTTTTCTTCTAAGTCCATATTGGATTTTAACAGAAAATCAAAACCTTGCTTAAACAAATTTTAGAAACATGCATATAGACGAGAATCATAAGGAAAACATATTTAACAAAATGAGTTTAAGGCAATTCTAAGCATTTACTACCAAGGGAAATAAAATGACAACAAAAATATTTTTTTGTTCAAGATTTGGCAAGATGTACTTGCCTAGGTTAGCTCCAAGCCTAATCTTCTACTCCTCCTAGGGGGGTTAGACACCACACCCAAGGCCTCAAGGCCAAGCTCTTGGCAAGCTCCAAGGGGGAGAGAAGGGAAGAAGAATGAAGAGAGAGTGAAGAGAATGAAAAGAGAGAGGAGAGAGAAAGTGAAATGGTATATATAGAAGGAAAAATTAATCTTAGCCGTCGGATGGTGATCCATGTGAATATCTAAGTCAATCCTAGCCATTCAAACAAAACCAATTATCCATTGGGTAATAGGGTGCATCTACACTATTTACGAAAATATCTAAATACTATTTATCAAAATATCCAAAACACTATTCATAAAAATATCGGAAACACTATTTATGAAAATATCTGAAATCAAAAATATCTAAATTATGGAAAATTTGTCTGGACGATATGCCGTCGGTATACTCCGGTATACTAGCGGCATGCCGGCCAAGGAAAAATCTATAAGTTAGAAATTTTTTTAAAGCATTACGAAAACCAAAAAAATACAAAATACACTACAAAATACGTATCTGTATATAAATACCGATACTGTGAGACGAGTCTCACAGAACCCGCAATAGGAAATGCCAATTAACTCTGTCATAAGCCTTCTGCATGTCAAGCTTGATTGCCACATTGCCACCATGATTGGGTTCCTTCATAGATGCCACCATGTCCTGGCACTACAAAAAAAGTGACCTTTGGGGACAACAAAAAACCGTCTTAAAAACTGTAATTACCGTCCCAACAACTATTTGGGACGGCCTTTGGGACGGGAATGGCCGGTCCCATTAGGGTGGCGTGGCAAAAACTTTAGGGACGGATATTGCCGTCCTAATTACTGTTAAAGGACGGTTAGGCAAGACGTCTCAAAAGTTTTCAAATTTATGCTTTTGTGTGACGGTTTATTAATTTGTCCCAAAAAATAAGTTTTTGTAACAGATATATTTCGTCCTAATAAATAAGTGACGGAATTTTAAAAAGTACTGTAATCGTGCGAAAAAACTTTAACAATTGTTTAAATTATTATGGAATTACTAATTTCATGTTTATATATAAAATATATAATTGAATTTTATATACAACAAAAATTCATACAGAACTTAGAGTGTTCCCATTGTTCACAAAATGAAATCCAAGTCTTACATCACTTAGAGTGTTCCCATTGTTCACTCTAAAAATTTATACAGAATGTAGCCGCAACATTAACAAAACAATTTCTATAAAACATATTTAAATGTAATATCCCATTGTTCACAAAATGAAATCCAAGTCTTACATCACTTAGAGTGTTCCCATCAAGTTTTACATCAGCAAGCATTCACTTAATTTACGAAATAAAAGCTATGACTTTTTACACAAGTCCAAAACATATATATTTGATTGTCCACATCCACTGACAAACCGATCCACACATCCATGGCTGCCCTGGAAACAAAATAAAACCTATGACTTTTTACACAAGTCCAAAACACACATATATATATATATATATATATATATATATATATATATATATATATGATTTTCCACATCCATTGACAAACCAATCCAGACATCCATGGCTGCCAGCAGCATTGGCTACCTGGAAACAAATAAATGCCAGAAATATGGTTAGTTATAAGTTAATTGGGACCTCAGATTCATGGAAAAGTAATTTGCGACAGACTTACTTGAGTATATCAGGAAGGCGGAAAGCACCCATGAACATACTTGCAACTTGTGCTTTGAGCTCACTGCTAAGCTCACTCTTCATCCTCTCGAGCTCTTCCTTATGTCGAGCCTCTTGCGCAAGACGCTCAGCTTTAAGATCATTTTTCATTGTCTCAACCTCTTTTGTATGTCGAGCCTCTTGCTCGTCACGCTCTCTTCTTAACGCCTCAGTCTCTTCTCGTAGTTTCTCCGCGTCTTTTCGCAGTTGCTCAATTTCAGCATTCGTTATTTTTTCAAGTTCTATCTGAGATGTTGAAGATTGACCACTTTGTCTTATACCCACTCCTCGGCCTAAAACTCGTCCGTGCCCATCTTGTCCAACCACTTCCGTGTAAACCTTATTCAATTGCTCCTCGTTGTCTCGTTCTTCCACTGGTAGCTCTTCAATCCGCCTTTCTAACAGTTTCTATAACATGCAAGGAGATTAGTATGACATATATAATATAATACCGGCTGGTTATAACATTTTCTATAACATTTTATAATACCGCCTTTCTAACATATATTATAGTACCTCTGTACCAGTTATAACATTTTCCACGGGTGGCAGTTATAACAATTGCTAACATTTATAATACCGCCTTTCTAACATTTCAGTTCAGTTATAACATTTTATAATACCGCCTTTCTAACATTTTCCACGGGTGGCAGTTATAAAATTTTATAATTGACATTAAACCAAATATTTAGTATGACATATATTATAATACCTCTGTACCAGCCGCTCCGTCTTCTTCGTTATACTGCCACCTTTGCCTCGAGTAGCTCTCCACATGTTGACAAGGTCGACAGGCTTGTTTTCCAACCTCCTCTGAAGTGTTTGTACATGTTCTAAACATAAAAGTAAAACATTATACACTATCAACTAGAAAGACATGCTCTTTATTAAAAAAAAAACACAATACAAACCTTTCTCTTTATCTCTGGAAATGATCTTCTTCCTGTTCTAGGGAGGGCACAAAGTTTTCCTCGATTACCTTTGTCTCCGAAAATTTCTTAAAATTAATGAATATTATAACTGAACTGAAATTAGCTGTTCACTACTAGTATAAATATTGATCAAGCTATTTGCTAGTTGAGTCATACCTTTGTCTCATCCAAACTCTAATATGCCACTAGCGTTGGCCATTGACTGGGCTCCACCCGGGGTGGCACTGTTTGTAAACGTTCTGCATTGGTCTCGAATTTTTGATAGAAGTCCTTCTTCACGCGGTGCTTGAAGGCTCTCCAAGCAACTCCCATCTTTCTAAAACAAATATCTTTAAAGCCATCAGGAGCATTTGTGTTTTCCTAAGAAAAAAAACAGTTAATAGTGACCCAAAAACAGTTCGGTACCTCAAAATTGATTTTAGTATAAGCTTCCTAATGCTCTAAATCAGTGCACATCCATGCAAATGCAATAGATCAGCACCTTTGGCAAATGTATCAGGAATGTGTTTTTGCATTTTTCATATGTTTCCATTTGATTTGAAGATATTTCATTGCTGCAGGCATGCATATGCTTCTTATTGCAGAATTAGTATTTAGTAAGCCTTATTGAAGATCAATGTGAACTGTGAATAAAATGTTTGAATGTCGGTTTATGCCACCAAAAATGCAGTACCAAGAAGTTAAATAATTCTAGATTAAATATCGGCCTTGCGCCAAGAGACAAAGAGAAGGAGTTACCTTCACCGATAACTAGATCATTTCGAGAGTATCCTTATCGGCCTTGCACCAAGATAGCATTGTTAATGGGAACAGTTCGCCATTTCGTGCAAGGTTACCAAGATGAGTCATCAATCAATGTGCATTTTCTCCAACCGGTTGACAATCTTCATCCCACTCTATAATTTTTCTTACTCCGCTATCCCAGTCTTTCCATGGCTTGGCAGGTCCTCTACTTTGCCTAGCGGAAGCACAACTCCCCGTAGTACCTAATAAGAAACACGAGGGAAAGACTCTTCATAATTGTAAAACGCTGGACATGAGTGAGGAGTGTTAGTTAGTGGGTGTGTACAGAGTGTAACGTATATATATAATCATGAATGCAAAATCATGAGTGAGGAGTATTAGTGGTTGTGTAAATGAGTAAGGAGTATTAGTATACAGAGTGTATTGCTTTTACAGTAGACAACTCCCCATAGTACCATCAGAAACTTCTTGTGTCTTTGAATAACAATAACAAAAGCAGAGCTGTATACAAGTCAGAAACGGCCATCAAAGGAAATTCGGATCGATGCTGATGGGGTTGTGTCATTGGAAGACCTCGAACCTGCACTAAATTTATCTTCTAATACAGACTATTACTCACAATCTCCATATGATCATGGATTGAATGAATATGGAGATGAAGAACAGGAAGGCATGCTATCTCATTCTCGTTCACCAATCTCGTAGAAGAAAAACAAGTCAGCCTTAATATTTGGCGCACAAACCTAAGTTGCTGGTTGCATGATCTAGGCATTGATTCAACAGTTATTTTTCTTCTTCCAGTAATGGTCATCTCATGCTTTTGGAACCAGCCATACATATATTATGTCAGTCTTGGCATGAGAACTGGGGTGATTTTCATATATACAGGGTGGAATACCAAAACCCCACAGAAGTGAGAGATGTGCTCTTCCCTATTGGAAGTTCCAATATTTCTTGGTTTCAGTTGAGGCACCCGGTGATCGCATTCTAGGAAGAGTTGGCAATGGCTCAGAAGTATTCGATCGGAAAATATAAGCAAAGCCTGAGCAGGACCGGGACTCGGCCATTTACTTCAGATATAACATGATTCCTTTGAAGATAATTGCAGGTCACTGCAAACTGGAGAGAGGGCAAATTTGTAAAGGGTGAACAAAGAAAACTCCCAATACTCGATTGCACACCCCCTTTCCCGGCTGCCAGATCAAGGTTCAGGTCTCAAAGACGTGGGTTTCAGGACGGGATAGAGGGTTTCAGGACAAACATCACAGAGCACCACAAAACATCATATAAATGGAAAGTTTCCATGTGAATGGAACAAAAATTAATGAAGTTTTAGACAAAGCCATAAATTCAAACATCATGAACTAATAGAAAATCGTATCAAAATTCAACCTTTTTGCACACACTCGATAAAATAGGAAAATAAGAGATGCCGACAAAAGAAAACATCACAGAGAACCATAAACCATCTTCAAAATGAAAACTTTGATGTGATTGAAACCCAAAAAAAAAAGAAACTTGAAACTTCAGACAAGACCAGAAGATCATACATCAGAACAGTGTTAAAAAAAAATCTAACTTCCAGGGATGCATATTCAACCAAGTAGGAAAATAAGAGATGCCCATTAGAGGAAACATCATGTAGAACCACAAAGAATCTTCAAGATGGAACGTTTGCATTGAGGCCAGCTGATGCATTGAGGCCAACAGTAGTTTAATTTCAAAATTGAACGTTTGCATTGAGGACGAGAGTTGGCGAATAATTACCCTTCGGTGTATTATCTACTTCAGATATAACCTGATTCCTTTGTCTGTATATACTAGAGTTTTCAATCACAGGTAAATCAAAGGGTGAACATAGGAAACTCCCAATACTCGATTCCATTTACTTCAGATATAACCTGATTCCTTTGTATGTATATACTAGAGTTTTCAATCACAGGTAAATCAAAGGATGAACAAAGGAAACTCCCAATACTCGATTGCACACCCCCTTTCCCGGCTGCCAGATCAAGGTTCAGTTCTAAAGGACGTGGGTTTCAGGACGGGATAGAGGGTTTCAGGACAAACATCACAGAGCACCACAAAACATCATCAAAATCGAAAGTTATCAAAGCAAACATCACAGAGCACCACAAAACATCATAAAAATGGAAAGTTTCCATGTGAATGGAACAAAAATTAATGAAGCTTCAGACAGCCATAAATTCAAACATCATGAACTAATAGAAAATCGTATCAAAATTCAACCTTTTTGTACACACTCGATCAAATAGGAAAATAAGAGATGCCCACAAAGAAAACATCACAGAGAACCATAAACCATCTTCAAAATGAAAACTTTGATGTGATTGAAACCCAAAAAAAAAAAGAGAATCATACATTAGAACAGTGTTAAAAAAAAGAGAAACTTGAAACTTCAGACAAGACCAGAAGATCATACATCAGAACAGTGTTAAAAAAAATCTAACTTCCAGGGATGCATATTCAACCAAGTAGGAAAATAAGAGATGCCCATTAGAGGAAACATCATGTAGAACCACAAAGAATCATCAAGATGGAACGTTTGCATTGAGGCCAGCTGATGCATTGAGGCCAACAGTAGTTTAATTTCAAAATTGAACGTTTGCATTGAGGATGAGAGTTGGCGAATACTTACCCTTTGGTGTATTATCTACCTGCTCATCTTCGCTCTCCTCAAAGCACTGAGATGCTGATCCAGGGCTGCCCAAGATATCCTCCATAAAAGAAGGTTCTAATTAAGGATCCAATGTCCTCTTCCCCTTTGCTACAACATCCTCCATATTCTGGAGAATACGAGATAATTTCCGCGTAGGACCACTTTATACAATCTGGAAATACATAGCACATATTGTAATAGCATCACTCTAACAAGTTAGTGAATAAAATATTTAATTCATGATCAAATTATTTACCTTTTTCTTCTTAGCACCAATAGATTCTTCATTCATATTGTTACCGTCATCCAACTCATGGACAACATGAAACGACTTACGAGTAGGACCATTTGTAACCTGGAAGAGAATAAAAATAATAAATGATGACCGATGTTCCAACAGATTATTAAATTAAAAAAATTATTACCTTTTTCACTCTATGGACAGGACGTTCATCCTTAATGTTGCTACCTTCCCCGCTAAGAAAATCATCATTGTCGAGCACTCTTTGTTCATCATCTCTTTCAATTGTACTTCGTTTTCCCATCTTACTTGAACTTGTAGGAATATTCTTCTTGGGATTCATCACAAGATTTGAAGCTTCTTGCAATTTCAAAGCATCCATTTTCATTTTATTTCTAGCAATATTGTCCATTCTTTTCTTCTCATATTCTGTTACGGTCCCAGGCTTGATAAACAGTTTCTTAACATTTGACATTTTTTCCATCTATGACCTGAAAATAAATGAGATAAAATCACCAAAATAAGTAAAGTTGGTATTATTAGGCTAGAAACTAAGTGCATAATCAAATGGTATAAAGTTATACCAGTATTGGCTAGTTATACTATTGTAAGGTTATACCTAGGTGTCAACAGCATGTAGATACACTACTAGCATGAAAAGTGTATGCAAAAATAGATGTATTCTATATATGAGGATGGCACATCAAACAAAACTTAACCAAACGTCTGGAATTCTATACACTGTATTTATAGCTATCAAATTAACTAGCAATAGTTTGAAGTATCAGAGTTATAGGATGAACATCAGCAGTATCAATGATCAAAGGGTGATGGTCCAGATTTGAGTATATTCAATGAGTACCAGTTTGTATTTTGCAGAATTGAAACAGTTCACAGCCAATAATTAGAACACAACAATAGTGCAATGGTGCAAAGGAGTAGCACACAGTATCAGAAATCTTATAGTCAATTAAACAATTTAGAATGACTCCCAAAATTAATATATGCTCCGAATATTTGAAGAATAATATGAAGAGCAATTTAGAATGACTAGCAAATCAATATATATTCAGTATGAAAAAAAATATTCAAACAAAATAATTTAGAATATTTGAAGACTGATTTTTTATAGAGAGTTTGGGCAACCTTTTGGTCCCAGGCTTGAACTAGATCTGCAGAATATTCAATCGCTTCAATTTATTTCAATAGAATGGTCACAGACTACCAATAACATGATTGGACAAGTGAGGAGGATGGTCAAGAAAGGATCATTGCTGCTCATCATCAATCTCGTCTTGGTTATCATCACCATCACAATTAGTTGTGTCAACAACCAAGCCCTCCACTCCTTGCCTAACCCAAGATCCATTATGAGCTTCATCCAAATGTTGCATGCTATAAGGTTCCACTCTATAAACTTCTGAATCTTCTAAAGTTGTTGAGTACTTGTCAAATGTGTCTCGTGGTGACATTTGAACAACAACATGCCAATCGGGGGTCTAGAGGGTCTTGAATGTACCAAACTTGTTCTGCTTGGGATGCTAAGATATAAGGTTCATTAGTCACTCTATTCTCTTTGTATAACAAATGATTGAAGTTTACTAGAGTAAAGTTAAACTCATCCAATTTTTGGCCCACTCGTGGGTTAACCCAATTGCACTTAAATAACACAAACTTCATGCCATTTAAATATTTAATTTCAATGATGTCTGTAAGCTGTCCGTAGAATGTAACATCTCCTGGAAGAGGATTTCTATCTTTTCGACTAGAATAACTCATTTGTTCAGCTTTGAGGAGGACTCCACTGTTTTGAGTTTTTCTACGAACATCAACTTTCTTTGTTCGAAATCTAAAACCGTTAATA